>QYTT01089143.1:21008-31022 GCA_006980735.1 Dasypogon diadema | reverse complement strand
TAGTTTTTATTCACCAGCTCCTTAACGCCTGCATTGACTCTATGGAGCTTCGGGGCAGGGTGACTTTTCGTTCTAATGATCGCAACTTGAGAGGCGTTCCCCTTTTACATGTTAACTCATCAAGAACTAATTACGGTAAGCATGAGCCAATTAACCGCATGTGTATGGCGGTCAACCGCGTTGGGGAACATTTTGACTTAGGTGTGTCTAAGAATGTTTTAAAGGGTCGTCTTAAGGTGGCTTTGTGATTTTGTCTGAAACTAACATTGGTGACTGGTCCTTTTCTGGTGTGGCTTTACTAATGATTAATATTTTGCATGCTTGTCGGGGAGCCTAATCTTAACACATTTCTAATGAAATGTGTGAACGCTTTCGCGGAGATAGGTAAATGGTTCTCGGCCTCTTGCTGAGAAGTGCGCCTTCTGGACTAGAAGGGAAACTCATTTATTATGTTTTGATACGAGAGATTTATTAAACATATTTATATTTACAGAGTATAGGTTTTATATTGTTTTTGCATAAAACGTAAATGTACTTTTGTCATATAAAATATATACCAGATAGGATAGACACATTAAGAGTGTGTCATAATTCACCTGGTGAGTCAACCATCCACGGTTTTAGACCATTTAAATATTGAAACGGATTTAAAGTAGAATATTGGTAGCTCATCTTAGGTGAATAATGACATGTACTCCTTCCTCCAAATAGTGCCTTTAAAGGTGCATATACAAGCACCAACAAAGTGTTTGTTCTTCAATGCTCTTCTAGTACATACGCTCATTTATTTATTTAAATTCCGGAATTCCTGTGCTGATTTGTCATATCTGGAAACACTTTAAAAGGAATTAAGGATGAAAACAGGATATTTGAAAAGAAGAAGAAAAATTCTTTAGCTTTTAATATTTACAGTCTTGTTTTACAAATATAATTTACATTTATAATATGCAACATCTTACTATATGAAAAATAATTAAAAATTCCAGTCAATCAAATTAGAAAAACAGTAGTTCAAAAGACCCCAAAAATTTTTTTTTGGAAAAAACATAAGTATTGCCGTCTATTCTTGAAGTTGTAGAATCATATATTTGCCAATTTTCATTGCTTCTTTGTCTGTGACTCGACTTAATGTTTTACTTCCATTTGCGGGAGGAGATAGTAATTTCAAGAGGTTTATTACCGAAAGCGTTGCAGTCTTCGGAAAGAAAAACAAAATATATAATAGATCGTGAACGTTTGCAAATATTTGAAAACTTACCATTTTCTCTAAGAAGTTCCGTGTATAAAATTGGTTTTCCGGAATTTCCTACAGCCGTAAACAATATAGGCTGGTATTTTTCCCAGAGAATGAAGTCGTAATTAATCTTCATACATGAACATTAGAAATGTAGATATAAAGAAATCCCTACTTCAAAAGATATTCTTACCAACTCCATACACTGAAAAAGGTATCTATAATTGTCAACCTTTAGAAATAATCAACCCAATGTTAGAATTGTTATAATTAACGGCACAGTTAAAAGTAAAAATTGTTCTGATTTCTAGCTCCTTAGTAGCATTAATCAATTTAGTTCGTCAAAATGTGCTTTTTATGGCACTGATATATTAAGAACAGTATTTCAAGGAGGAAATGAATAATCTATAAATAAATTAGCACAATGAATCAAGAAATATATAAAGTACCTATATAAAATCTTCTACACCTAATTAAGGCAACTCATAGATAAATAATTTAAAAATATCGTTACCTGCCAAAACAAAGTCGTCGTAAGAAAGATCTGGAAAATTTTGCGATATTACTTGCAATACTTTTTCATTATCCCTGCACTGCATTTGAGCATAAATTCCTGAATACATTTTAAAATTTATTTGAATGCACTCTCTTGAATTGCCGATTAAAAACTGAGGACACACAAATTCGAAAAGTTCAGAAAAACAATCACTTCTATTATAAACAGAGTACGTTTTTTATTTGTACACTGGCAGAATCTTTTTTTGCTGACTCTACGAAGATATGAATTTACTCCGCATAAGCGGGTATTTATACCAAGAAACTATAAATAAGTTTATCCTATAGCACCGTTTATCCCATAACTTTTGAGATTTTATGATTGTAGTTTGAATAATGTATAAAGCATTTATAAGTTGTGTGTATGGATACATCATTATATAGAATTTATACGTCGTTCTTATTATTTTTATCTTAACTCCTATGGAAATTATATTAACCACTTATACACTGAATACGAATTTCTTTTCCTATAAGAATCAGTAAACAATCATATACGTATTTTCTATACTCCATAATGTATCGGGACTCATATCAAATATAGAATAAATAATTTTGTAAATTCTTTGGGATAAATAATTTATACCAAAATTTCTAATCGTGTGGTATTATAATAAAGGTCGAAGTGCGATGAATCAGGGTTATCACATGAGGATTACATATTTGGAAAAGGCTAAATTGAAATCCTAAATAGTGTAAGCCCCCATTAAGATGTACATTTCGTCTTAAGATACAAAAAATACTTAGAAACGATAACAAGACATAAAAAAATTAACCGAAGATGAACCAACCACGAAAGTTATTTTAATGGCACTGTAACTCGGTCAGCATAATAGTAGTTCATTTATTTTCGTACTCGTATATATGTTAACAGTTTTCTTGTAAATGTGAAAAAAATTCATTGCCCAGTGCAATTTTTACATGTTTTCTGGATGTGTATGTAGATTTATTGATTTATTACCAAATTATCATGTTCTCACATTGCTAAAACTCAACAGAGATTTTCTCTGCTGTTATCCATTAAATTTTGTCTATTTTTATGCTCTCAGAAAACTCCAATCAAATCAGAACAGGGTACTAACACATCCATTTATCATCGACTCTGAAAATTGATCAATCGATCCAGTTTAATGTTCAGTACAGAAATAAAACAAAAATAGAACGGAAAAAATAATCTGCACGAGCTAGAAAAGCACCCCTCTAAACATTCTCCAATAACTAATTCTTCATGACACTTTAGGTGTTTGATTTAGTTCGAAGCTTAGCCAAAATGTATTTTAGCAAGGCACCTATAGGTGTTACCACCGAGTACTGTGTGCATAACAAAATTAGGTTATACATTGCCCAGTGTTTGTTTTGAGTAATTTAATTGGATCTGAAATCCGTATGTCAGTACAGAAGTGTCACAATGCACACTTTTAAATGGGAGCAGTTTAAAGTTTATTTTTTACGTTTTTCCTGTACCTACTAAAAATTTAAATGTGTAAAAGCTTTTAAACTTTTTACTCTACCATTTAAAGTTGTAATCCAATGAAAATTTGAGGAACATGGCGCCAAAAAGTGCTAAATTTAACATCGTTTAGTAAGAAAAGATATAACTGAACTGACTACATACACTTGTGCTCTAAGGTAATGAAATTAATCTGAAAAAATAAATGAACTGGGAAGCTCCTCAGATTCATCAAAATTCTACTTTTAAAAGGTATGAAAAATAGAAGAATGAGAGGAAGGGAACATGAAAGAATATTGAATTTTCAGCCTTTTAGTCTCCATTGCAAATTAAAAGTAAATATGCGAAGATACGTTAACTGTCTTTAATTGGCTTAAAGCCACTGACAACATACAAACTAATGAATGACTTTCATCTGTAAGAATTGATTGTCGTGTGTAGGAATTACACTATAGGTAGCATTTCTATACATAATCGCATTAATTCTGTGAATTGAAAGACAATTCTTTTAACACTTTGACTACCATGTCACCCGAATTCCGGTGACGGATTAAATTTCCAATGGGCTATGTCACCTGAATTCGAATGATGCACATAGTGGATGGGCAAAATTGATCTAAGTGGGTATTTATAACGATATTCGACAGTTTATAGTTAATGAGCCAATATAATAACCTTTTACCTTTCAATTTTTTTATGTTGAAAAATAATCGAAAATTGTAGATATTCCGGCTTAGGTTTGCCCGTGGGAATCAGATAAGAGGGACATATTGTCACGGGAAGCAATCGCTATAGCATTATACGGTAACGTTTTTTATGATTTAGATCGCTACAATTTTAAATTAAATTTTAATATCCTCCACAATCTAATACAGGTGCATCACTGGAGTGGCATCGAAAGGCAAATTTAGTTGTGTTTTCGGATTCAATATGCTGAGATCATTTTACACCAAGTATTTCGGCGTAGAGACAAGCAGCTGGGCCCCAAGCTTTGAATTTATTTACAAAATGCTCTGGGTGAGCGGATGTTCACTGTACGACAATTCAGGACTTTTAGCGAAATGCTACTCTTATGGTGTTCTTGTTGCATTTCTTTACTTTTTAAGTTCTTCGTGTTACACAATTTTTTAACAGAAGAAGATGCTGAGCTCAGGTTTGGTACCACCGTAATGTCCCTAATGCAGACTGAGGTTAATTTTACATTTTGGCAAGATAACTTTTTTCTATGTAACGTAGAAGTTTAGATTCGCGTGCCTTAGCTTATTTAATTTGAATCTGGCAGGTAATAAATAAGTGAGAAACGCAAGAACGAATAAATGTGGATAATTATTTTGTCAACAAGTAACACAGGCTTCTATTATTTTTAGTAAGACGTAAAAATTAAATGCAATGTAATCAAGTAAAGTGGCTTTGTTTACATGCTTTAACACGTTCACGCCGGCGTGTACCACCGATGGTACACGCGAGAACTTTAAGAGAAAATTACATGATAAACTAAATACAACATGAGAAAGCTCTCTTACTATTAAAGCGCCGGCGTGAACGTGTTAAATGAAAAAATTAACGTTTGTGACGTGCATTCCCTACTGAATTATGTCTTTTGGTTCGAACAAATAAATATATGCAGTTCTACTGCATCTAATACTTCCTTCTGAGAGCTCGAAACCATTTCTTTCCATAGTGAGAATATAGCTTCGAATTGGAATCTTCTTCTCTGTTTTCAAATACATCCCTCCCCCCTTCTTTATATTTTTCTATCACATCCAGCAAAGTCTGAAATCTGGTTCGTGAAATTTGATACTGTTTACAGCGGCTCTCATTGATCTATTGCGGTTTATTAGATCTGCAGCGCTTTGCTCTAATAACCATTGGGAGCATGTTCCTCTGACAGTTTTCGTTATGTACGTTTGCACCATCCTGTGGGATTAAAGAAAACAAAATAACACAATAATGGGGCGCCTGTTGAAAGGGTATCCATGCCAGTGGCCAAGCGGACTGATGGATGCTTCACAGTCAATGAAGCATCCATCCATAATACCAAACATTGTGGCTCCTTTGCAACATTTGTCATGTTTAAATAATTTTCTAAACTACTCTTCCTTGAAGTTTCTCTCCGTCTAAGCTCTGCTATGCACATCCTAGGATTGTCCCCAAAGCTTATGGGGGTATAAGAACTTGGCAGGTTCAAAAGTCGAAAATTTTTTATTCGCTTAAATTTAGGCAATGTTGGTTGAAACGTTGCGCGTCCGAGCAGAAAGACTGTTTGAAATTTTCAATGCGTTTTTTTTGAAAGTATATTTTTCGATCATATACCCAGCACATCCGATTGACTCAATTTTTCGGCCAATTATAGACAATAATATTTTCTTCAGTGCAGTTTAGCCGTTTTTTTATATATCTATTTATAAAATTTCAAAACGCTTATGCTACATTTTAGATAATATATTTGAGAATAATAATTTAACAAAGAGCGATCTATTTCTAAAGTTTCAGATCCATTTGTTGTTTTTATTATGCGTTTTATAAACAAATAGTACAGAAAATGAAACTTCAGGGCGTGCGTATTAAGCCACAAAATTTATTTCATTCCATTGAATAGTCTCTGAGTTATATCACCTCGAATTTTGCTCATTTTTAAGGCTACCCAATTATTAAAGTCCAGCATTATTTTTTCTTTGATACATGTACTCTGTCCTCTTTATAGCAATACGATAAGCGTAATTTTAGCAAATTGAGAACAATTTCGCACTAATATCACAATAGACATTAATGTCTAAATAAAAAACCGCTCAATGGAGTTTCGCAGAAATTATAATTGTAACGTATATTTCGAGCTCCTGTATCCCGAATAACGCTGACGTTTTTGGTGATTTAAAAATTATGATCTATTCCATTGTGTTATGTATTTCGCTAGAGAGTAGACGTATTTCGCATCGGCTCCCGGTAATTTGTTAACGTTTGCCGGAAAATTGTCCTCGCGCTGTCACCGGATCGTACAAATAATTAAGAGGTTGTCCTGTGGTTGCCTTTTGTACAATTATCTGGGTGGAATTTATAATTGGAAGAATTTGCCGAGTGATTTTGTCTGATCTCAAATTTCAACGAGTGTTTTTGGAACTGTGCTTGGCTCTTCTGGTATTTGTGTGAACTTTTACTGTAATAGTATTTGTGTGAAGGCTTTACTTCACCGTGTCTAACAAGAGCTCAAGGAAAGAGAAAACCACGTCTATCCCAGGCATAATGGAGAGCAACCTGGCTATTGTCACACGTAAGACGTAACTCTGCTAAATCTCTTGCAGGCGACTCGGGAACGGTTGATCCTATGGTGGTTAAGCTTGTTGAAACCCTGGAATAGTATCATGTAGAAGTCATCTTCTCCTTTCATTTGAGACCACACATGCAATAATGTTTCACTAGTTTCCGAGATATTAGTCTTCTTCCATTTGTATTACACATTTTAACACCACCTCGTCTTGCAACTACCGATTACACATGATTAATAATTGTAATTGTTAAGCTCAGAAAATTAGTTAGCTCAGGAATTTGAGCCACCTCAAGCAGATGAAATGAGATGAGCTATAACTCAAACCCTAAGCTTTTACAACCATGTCCATTTGGAACGACGTAACCGTTTGGAATCCGATTCCCGCTCAGAATCGGTTATATATCTGGAACCCAGTAACCGTTTGTAACCGAGTATCCGGTTGTAATGGGTACCTACTTGGAACTTTGGAATCGGGTACTATTTGGGTATTTAGGTAGGCATTGAGCTCCTGTATTCAGATTCATTTTTCTCATAAAAGCCTTGGCCTGACACAGTATTTCCGAAAATTTATTTTGGCAGTCGAAGTGTTAGTGTTAAGTGCTTATATTGACTCAGGATTCTGGATTAATCTGTTCTCAACTTTTAGGCTCGTCACACACTATAGCACACACAAGCCACTTTTGTATATGACAGTTTTAAATAATTATTCATTACACATTAAACCTAAATTGGCTAACTCAACCTGCACCTGAGCCAGCTGGAATTGTCCACACCAGACTTAGCCATCCGATCTTTTCTTGTTGTTTGTCAGAATACAGAATGTTTGTTGCTTAAAACCTTTGCAACACATTTCTGAAAGTAAATTTTCTCTTAAAATTTCATTGTTCTTGGCTAAAAAAAAATTAACATTTACCGCAGTTCATCCAGCTAGCTCTAATGTGCAACCCGCCTAGTGAATCTGGCAATTTTCATCCAGCCAATTAATCCAGTCAGCTCTGATATATGACGGGCCTTATTATTCGTAATCGTTAGAAATTTTTCAGAATCACATCATTACATTGCCAGAAAAGCAAATACAGGAATGTTCACCTACCCTACCCTTACGCATTATTTGCTCCACCATCAAAAATCCGTTTGATATAGAAACTGAAATTTATTAACCATGCAGCATCATTCCGTCGATATATGTAGCTGGTCCAAGTTCAAAGGTTTAATCGACGAAGTGACCCAATCTTTGTAGAGGAATTAACTTTAATGAGGACATTCTTTCCGAAATCTCTACTATTACTTTGAAGGAGAATGTCTGAAAATGTTCTGGGCAGAATGAGTAACCCGTTTCATCTGGTTTAAAGCTTAAACGTGATGAAATTGCTGTAAGGCTTAATTTCATTTTACACAAGACTTCCTTTCTCTGGGTTTACTCCTTTCAATTGGGACGTTTGTATCCTTTCTGAAGATTTTTTCAAAATTAGTATGCGGGAGAGCAGTTGGGTGTGGTAGACAATTATTCAGGATTCAATAGTGTTTGATTAGATCAAGAAGGTTCATTGTGTCAGAGTCAGGGCAAATTTTTACGGGTGAGAAGATTTTTAATCCGATACTGATAACTCTAGTGGTTTTAGGGCTGTAAAAAAGGGTGATTTGTCCAGAAGATTTGTGGCTTACTTTTGAAAGGGCAATATTTTATCATGTTTCATGGTATTTGCCAAGCTCAGGAGAATATTCTATATTGTGTATTGTACACGTCAGGCTAAAATAATTTTAACAAAAAAGAAAATGGGCATTATTTTAATCTCAGTACAGATTGCAAATGACTGGTGAAATACAAGTCAATTAATAATCAATAAAACTATGCATGCGCTTTCTGCTGGATTAAAATCTGCAATTTAAATACGGGTGCTCACTTCGTATTACTCTCATCAAATTACTTGTAAGTATGTACAGGGAGTGTCAAAATTATTCGTTCGATTGCTACATTCAAATGAAAGTCCTAATATTAATTTTAAATTAAAATATATTCTTAAAATATAAAAGAAGTCGGCAATATAAACAATAAAATAAAATAATAACATAAAAATCTAAGTTTATCTGAAATTAACAGGCTTCGGTAGAAACTTGATAAATTCATATCCTGCAAAATTATTGGTTCGATTTAATTTAACTAAACTTATATATATTTTTTAGTTTATCGTTTTGCACCTTTCCAAGTATTATGTGTCCTCCTTCCCCGTTTAGGAATTGGTTCGACCAACATCAGTGTAATGTAAGATCAGTTGGAGTATTTTTCTATTATTTTGGCAAAGCTGTTCTGCTAAATAGAGATGTTTATCCATAGTATTATTTATGAACTTTAAATAAACAATTCCACTAGCGGCGAAGCAACCCTGAAGAAGAACTGGCCCACCGCATATTTATTTGATCTAACTAATTCTAAGCTAGTAGTAATAGTATATATATATATTTTTTAAAGTTTAAATATATTGTGCAGACCACTTCCCCGCAAGCATTGATACTAAATTAAATGGTGGGGTACAAACAAAACAGATTTAACAGTAAGAATTTTCAGAAAAAATTCCTGTCAAACGAAAAATTTTTATGGACCTTATTGGGATATGTTTTCAGTTTTTTAATTTTTATCTTTTAAGGGGGCAATTCATTTAGAATATCCAAAAATTTCAATTTTTAACGTCCCATTTGGAAGTTATTGTAATGGGTCCGATTTTTTTAATTAAAAATTTCGACATTATTTCCACGTTTCGAGGTCCCTAGAATCCAAATCCATCGTTTGTAGAGAGATGTCTGTTTGTGTGTACGTACGTATGTTCATACGTTCGTGAGCTTATATTCGTCTCGGATATCTCGATAATAAAAATTTATATACGGACTCCGGACCAATTTCACTCGACGCGTAATAGCATAGTGAACACCTGGTAAAGTTTGCAAAAAATTTGAATTAGCGGGTTTTTTATAACAGGGCCTAAAAATTGTCGCCCCAATATTTAAATATATTTTACTGGTAACGGACTGACATTAATTCAACTTGAATCCTTTGAGCTTCGTGTTTTAATACAAATTTCTCTGAAGATAAAAGAAGGAAATTTTAGGTATTGTTATTTCCCAGCTATAAAGAGGCATACTACTAATACTCTTGGTCAGCTATTGTTGTGCTTTATATTCTAACAAAAAATAGAGCAAAAAAAGGAGTAGTAACGGACTGACATCTTCCGTAACAGACTGACACTTTCCGATTTTCTACACATAAATTTACTTAATAAATACGAAATCTAGTAAATTAAGAAGAGTTTATTTTTATTTAAGTATTTCTACTAAATTCCACATGTTTAGAAGTTCTACGTAAGCTCTGAAAAGATGCGAATTTTGAGAAACTCACTTTGTGACCAAGATCTGTCAAATAGAGCTCATATACCTCTTTTAAAGATACTAACAAAAGTCGCTTTTGAATTTTACATTTTTTTTTCTTCAATCCGAACAATTACAAAATCTTCCATT
>QYTT01089143.1:0-14267 GCA_006980735.1 Dasypogon diadema | reverse complement strand
CGTAAGGCATGCGTAGAAACTCAAAATGTCCCAGGGGGGTAGAGAAGGCAGGTTTTTCCCTATCACCACCTTAATTTGGTAGAACCCATTAGCTAGGTCAAGGGTAGAAAAATATTTAGATTTCCCTAGTTGGTCTAAAATTTCCGTTATATTTGGTAACAGATAGGCGTCTCCAATGGTCTTTTCATTACGTTTGCGAAAGTTTACAACTGTTTGCCACCTTTGGTTTCCATTAATATCCGGTTTCTTCGCATCTATAACTAGGGGGAAATTATAGGGGCTGTTACACTCTTGTCAATATTGTCATCTAACATTTGATTTATTTGTCTTTGGACTTCAAACTTTAGTGACTCTGGTAATCTTTATGGTTTTTTATATAAGTGGGCTGTACACCTGGATTATAAATGCTATGATGGGTCGTATCAATGCAACTTAGTTTGTCACAATTAAAAAAAAATAAGTCCGTGAATTCCGTACAAATTTATTTTTTATTTATTTAGAAAAAAGCTTACAAGATAGTGAACAGAGACTACTCCAATAGTACACTACCTAAAGTTTACCCAGATCATGGAAACAAAAAGTACAAGTAAAATATAAGAAAAAGAATCCAAAAAGTACTTTATAAGAAAAAAGTGGTAACTAAAAACTATTATTAATTTCTGAAACAAACTTGAAGAAATTATTAAATAAAGAGAGGGAAATAGTATAATCAAGGCAGAAAAAAGAGAGAATATAACTAAAAAAAAATTCAAACTACTTATAGGAATAAACTAATAGGGCGTATATACAAATAACAATCCATATTCAGACTAAAAGTGAGAAATAAGGCAAAAGAATCTAAGGTCAGGGTTGTCCGATCTCAAGCAAAATTGATTTTTTGAATGTCAAAAGACTATGTACAACCGAAGATGTCCACGTAATTAAATCTAGTGTTCATTAATTTCTGCATTCTGATGATAGGAGATTTCTCTCTTATGTTAGTTCTGCAAGTAGGCAATCTAAACGGGAGGTGATGTCTGGAAGTACGGGACGGAACATTTATGTTCACTAAGGATAGTAAGGGACTGCACACTATATGACCAGATAAGGTCTTATACAGGAACACGCTGTTATATTTCCTTAGTCTTTCATGGTAGTCAAGGTACGCGTTATCAAGGTTGAATAGCAGTATTCTGGTGAACCTCCTCTGTACTACTTCAATTTGCTGCACATATGTGGAATAAATTGGAGACCAGATTTGGCAAGCAAACTCAAGAATACTCCTGACCACTTACCTATACAGAGCAATATAAGAGTGGGCTGACTTGAAGGAATGACCCGCCCGAAATATGAACCCCAGTATGCGAAAAAAGTGAGATGTAATCGAATTTGTATGAGACGAGAAAGGCAGCTTACGGTCAAAAACGACTCCTGAATCTTTGATCTCAACAACACGAAAAAGAGAGATGCCATGAATGGAATAGTCAATTCTAATGGATAGATCCCTTTTCCTCCTTATTTCTATAATTAGTTCGAATCTCACTTGGTACACTCTTGATTCTATCAAAGTCTTCACAGAATTTAAGATTATCAGATATTTTATAAATTTCAAATTCTTTTAGGGACAATAAGTCCTTTGTCAACAGACAAAGTGTTTATAACAGAAATATAGCATTTTTGATTTTGCGGTTTGGAGATACAACTGGCAACACAGAGACCATTCTTTAATTCATTCGGTATGCAAATAATGTCTTCAGGGAAATCTGTTTTTATTTCTTTTATAACTTCAGATCGTGCTTGAATTAGAATTTTAGTACACGAAGGCACGAGATGATAGGTAAAACTTTTTGATTTTAAATGTAACGGCAATTTTTTCGATCCGTAATCGATATTAATCTTATAATTTTGCAAGAAATCACTACCCAAAATGCCGTCATTATCTATAGGAAATTCTTTACTCACCACATGGAAGGGATGTATAATATGCTCGTCTTTAGATAGCATTGCCTTGGTGAAACAAATGCCGAGAGTTTCCATTTCTTCTGCAGATATTCCCTTGAGTTTTGGTTATAACTTTAACTTTTTGTGGAGAAGATTGCGGTTCTTTCTTGAACTCGAATTTGGGGCAAGTAGGAAGTCTATAAATAGTCTTGTTTTGCCTATGAAAGCAAGTACTAAAAGAATGGCCACTTTTATGACAAAAACTGCACTTTAAGCTGCTGCTCACAAACTTGGAATTTGTTTTGAGATTAAACAGGGATTTTCCTTCCTCCACAGCAGCTTATATGGCTTCACTTAATTTCGCAAAACTGCAAACTTTTATTATTAGCCGGAAGGAATTATTTAGCCCATTTACGAAATGCTCGAAGTGCTGTTGTAGTGTTTAAACTTTCGATAACTTTCGCAGTACTTTCACCTTCACTAACAATACACGCATCATTTACATCGGAAAACAGTTTTTCAACGCGATTAAAGTAGGTTCTAACGTCTTCGTTTTGGTTCTGTTTTACATTTAATAGTTCCGTTTGGATCTGCGTAAGCGTACGCTTTTCTAGATATTACTCCTGAAGAATTTTGCGGAGCTCGTCCCAGGTGGAAAATGTTTTATATTTCACTACGCTATATGTAGGGCCAGATAATTTACCCTTTATTATAATGATTAACATATTTACATCCTGGGGACGTAAAACGCAAGCAACGACATCGCAACAATTAATAAATTTATGAAGGTTTTTCCGTTTTCCATCAAAATCGGAAATGAATTTTAAAGCAAAGAATTTATCTAACGAAGAAGACATCACATTTTCTTGATTTATTAAACTTGAATCGAACCCCAGAAATTCTTTCGAGCAGGACGAGCAACCACTTTTATTAACTTCCTGCAAAGGACCTAACGACATGCCACTATGAGACAAATAATCTTCCTCACTAATCACATTTATCTAAACACTTGTTCACTTTTCGGTTTTTTATTGATAATTAAATATATATATATATTTTGACATACTTATAATTGATAGAAATTAGAAAATTTTATTTGTTGTATCTTAAAAAGTGTAAATAAAAGGAAATTTTCTGAGCTTATGTTTCCGAAAAAGATGCAAAAATTAACAACCTCACTACAAATGTTGAATTTCGCTCCAAAATGTTGTAAACAGTCCTCCACAGGTGCCCTCGGAAGTTGTATGAATTGGTAAATCTGGTTACACAGCTGCTGCCGTAATGCCTGATTATCTGGTCCCAATTATTCAAACAAAAACTTTCCTGATCGGTTGTGGGCTGCTACGTGAGTTCCCTTATTCGCACCAATATTGTTGCAGAGTATTACTTTAATGTAACACAAGTAGAGGAGAGTGGGGCAAGACGGGGTAGTTAAGGTTTGATGTTAAATAAAATCCAGATTTAAATAGAAACAAAAATATTTTTATCTTTTATTTAATTTTTGGTAACCAATCTTTTAAGTAATTAACAAAAAGGTAACATTTATCCACTCTCTTCAGCGTAATTAACCATTAAATGAAAAAAGTCATTTCTCCCCATCTTGCCCTACAGGTGAGGCAACATGGGGTACCCCGTTGGGTGTGGAATAAATACAACGAAAAAACATAAAATATAATTTTTGGCACGTTAAATCAACATTTTGTAATAAGAATAAACTTTTCAAAAAATACTTAATTCAAAATATAATTACAAAGTAGCTATCTTTAGTCCGGTAGACACAATAACAAACATGCAGTGCCTCATCGTCCTCATCATCTACTCCAGATTCCAGAACAATCGCAATATGGCCATTTTTTGCATTTCAGGCAATTTATTCAACCTTCAATAGATTCTCTCCATAAACCGCGGCAGTAAAGGCATTCAGTATTGTCAGAATCATTATCACTCTTATAATATACATCTTTGGATGTTAGCCTTGAACATAACCCATCTTGCCTCATTGAGTGAATTAATGAATAAAAATTATTAAAAAATATAAGGGTGCACTGCAAATTATTTTAAAATTTCTTACCTTAATCTTTGTTTTCCACACTTTTTAGGACACTTAAATCTGTGACAGTAATTTGATTCTTCGATACTTTTGCCACACACTTAAAATATTGAAAAAAAAACAAAAGAACTTGTCAAAACCTGTTTTAATTTTATAACGTCCAAACGCGACTTTCCTCTGCGATGCTTGTCAAGCGATTGAGGAGAAGCGGGGTAGGCGCGTCTATATGAATTTTTTCTTTTCCGGAATTGTGTATAGTTTTGGCTATAAACCGGGTACCCCGTCTTACCTCACAACTCCGTCTTGCCCCACTCTCCCCTATTTGCTGTTTTATTTCTGTATGTCCGAGAAAACTTCTCTTTTGCGCAAAAGAACTTCTTTTTGATTATACTTATAGGATTTTGTCTGCTCCAGCTACGACCCCGTAGCTAGGCCTTGTTTTGGTGGTATATCTTCTTATCAAATTGAAAGAAATTTTGTCTTACACAAACTTGTAGAGCTCTCCTCATCTCTAATGCCATTATCGGATTAACCCTTGTCTTTAACAAAATTTTATCTACAATCTTTAAGCAAGAATCAACATCCACGTTCGTAAACAGGTTAGTAATATCAAACGACACAATTTTTGCATTTTTTGGGATATTAAAGTCTTTTATTTTTTCTACAAGGTCAAGTGAGTTTTTGACCGTATATTTATTTACAAAGTTGGTCTGTGATTTGAAAATTTTGTTTATTTTTCGCGCAGGTTTATATGTAAGGGCTTTTTTATAGGAAACTACTGGCCTAATAGTGATACCGGATGTGCGTAATTTAGGTTGTGCAAACAATTTAGGTACTTTTGGGTTCATAACAGTCAAATTACTTTTGTCATAGTCGTCAAGTAAAATATCACAGAATTTATCACAGATTTGGTTCAAGATTGGAATTTCTTAATTGGGTCTTTAATTTCCACTATATCGTTACTTGTTATAAAATCGTTAACTTTTCTGTTTTATTCGTCTTTTTGTATTATTACACAAGTATTCTCTTTGTCGGCCTTTGTTATGTATAGGTCGTTATCCTCTAGTTTATTGCTTAGGTTTTTAATAGTATTAGTCTCTCTCAAATTATCGCAATTTGTACCACTTCGTTTATAGCTCTTTTCGATTATTTGTCTACAACTATATTTTGTTTGAATGTTACTCGTACCTATACCTACATCTGTATCTACGCACAAGTTCTCGTATTCTGTTCTCTTTGTTATTGCCATTGGACAGTATTTTAGACCTTCATCTAGTAGTTTAAGTTCATCGTTATTAAATGTTATGTCCGTCAGGTTTACGGTTCTATTATAGAATGTTATGTTTGGCTATGTTTGGTTTTCCCCGTTCGTCTCTGTATTTCGTTCTTGTTTTAAATGTTGTAATTTCCTAAGTTGGCCCTCGTAGTATTTTTGTTTTTCTTTTCCGACTATTTCATGAACATGCATTGAAAGTACATCGAATTCTATATTATGATAGCGTTGGATTAACTCACTGTGGATTGCCTTAAGGTGTTGACTGACGTTATCCCGTATTGAATACCACTTTTTCCTTTCCAATCTCATTCATGACTCTTCTGCTATGCATTTTACCTTGTTGCAAACAACATTTTTGAACTTTGACCAATTTTCACTCTCGCGAATTTTGGAACCACTTTCAATCTTTTACACCGTTCCAGAAACCACAAATGCTGAGTACACTTCATGAACTTTTTTATCATTTTTTTTGTATTGTCACTATCACTTTTCTATTATCTATTTGTTACGAATAGTAAATAAAAGTCTGTTCAAAGTTAAACTAAATCTTTAATCTTTAATTTTTAGCACTTGGTTACACTAAAAACAATTTTTAACTGACTTTCCTCCTTTTTTCACAACTACGAGCCAAGCGGCGGTATTCGTTCCTCACAACGTGACTTTTTATGGAAATAGTAATACGACACACGATAAAGAATGGTCAAAGTGAAATTCTAGGATATAGGAATGCAATTATGCTACTTAGATACGATTTAAGTGAAATTGGGTGATATGAATTTATGCGCCTGCAGCTGACTAAGAATAAGTGATGAACTTGTGTCGCGGGAATTGCAATTCAGGAGTTTGGGTTTAGTAATATGAAATATGCATGTGGGATGTGGGCACTTTTCTACAATATAGTGAAAAGCAGGCGGAGACCGTACATTGTGTACTGGTCGACAATACTAAAAAAATTGTGTCTTGAAAAAATGAATTAAAATCATACTGAATGACGAAATTTATTACAATCATTGCTACCATGCTTCCAATTAGAAAAGCACAATATTCAATCCATGTCAAGCCTATTAAAGAACCCATTAGAACTACAAAGATGTCACAAATACAATCCATCATTGGAGCCTTTATGGACTTGTCGCTCGTCGCAATTGCCACTCCAAAATATCTACCTCCAGACTAGAATTTTCTGCTGTACCTGAAATGAGTTTTCCAGATCTTCTTTCCCAGCAAAATATCCAAGCCATACCAGCCACTTCTATCGTTCGTTCATTTTTTACAGCTTTTCTGGCAACGATTTTCCCAGCACTTAGTTTTGAGTAAAAGGGCAAAAAACCGATGTCCATGATAAGGGGAATATCCCTTTTTGAAAGGAAAGTAATCTCTTCTCATCAGCCAAACCAGCCATTACCAAAAGAGGTTTTAGCTCACGATTTGACAGACTACTGCTATTAAAGATGTGCGTTCATCAGTTCATCGAAATTTAAAAGATATTTCAATTATTTCCATGTTGAAATTTCACCTTCGAGGAGCTCTATGGAAAATTGTTCACCGCCTAAAAATAGGAACGTGAACAGCAAAACATCTTTTGATAAGGAAATTCTCAGTTTCAATCTCGATATGGTTGAGGGAGGGAAAATGATAACATGCAGTACATTTTTCACTTTAGATACCCATTTTGGATGGATACTGATTGTATCCATTCTTCAGCGAATATTGAAAAGATTTTAATTTGAAAAACAGGTTAAATCAATGATAAATGTTATTCGTTTATAATGAGTTGAAGTGAAAGTTTCGTTAAGATTACAAATCCCAGTCAACAGTCTTAGTAATGATTGTTAGGTATACAGGTAGCATTTTTCACTTCACTTTATTGCGGATAATGATGATAAATAAAAATAAATATTATTACTGACCATAAAAATCATGTGATAAGTGCCAATGAATGATGAAAAATGGATATATTCAGAGCGTTAAAATTACCTGAAAAGCTAACAGCATGAAAAGAAATTACGTTTTCATGGGTACAGAATCAATAGGTGAATTGAGCAATTTTTTTTCTCTTCCTTGTAGGGTTAATAGGCAGTAAATGCACAATGGCACATAAATGCAGTTAATGGCATTTTTTGTTTATTGGATAATAGGCATCGGCATGAAATCGAGTGCATTCAGAGCTAATATTTTTGGGGTTTGCTACCAAATCAGATTGAATGGAAAATTTTTAGTGAGGAACTACGTAAAAAGTGTGCTATCAGTCGTCCATTAACTATTGAAACGAAAGCACTATACCTAACAACATAACAAGCGATATGATGTTTAGTAACACATACATAATGTATATGTATAGAGAGATTGCAAAATATGTTTATAGAGCTGGCAGAGGCAGTGAATGAGCTTCAATGAATATTAAATTTTGGGGGTAAGGAAAGTGTTATCACAGTTTTTATTTCTTTATTGTAAATATTAATACCGTTTGGTGTAAAAGGATGGAATCAAGTAACAAACCCAACTCATCGCTCAACTCGAAAATTGAGTTCGCTCAAATGTTAATCGCATGTAGTGAACTGAAATCTTGAGCGGACTTAATTTTTTGGTCAGTGCAACTTAAGCTCCCAATTGAGCGGAATCAAATCTTGAATTAAGCGGTCTCAGGTTTCGATTCTTTAAGAAAACTTCACGGAATAAAAAAGCGAAGTCAGTGTTTTATTATTTCTGTTCACTATTCATCAAAAATTTGAACTTTTCCACAGTCCTTTACGGATCTTAAATTATATTATCTAAAAATAAAATAAATATGTAGATATTGTCAATCTGAATTTTATAGTGTCCTTTGAGTACAGTAAGGACTCGTTTATATTCTTAGGAGATGATTTCGGAGTTTCTTTACTACCTGTACTAGTATTCATGTGTTAGTCACTCAATAAACCTAATTTATACAAAAAATTTATTAAAAAAATAAAATTAATGAAAACCCAAAAAGGAAAATGTCTGAGAATATTAAAGGTAGAATTTTCAAGATTAGGCCATTTGACACTTATGGATGTTTTTGCGTGGGATTCAATGAAGGAATATATCTATTCTACAAAAATTAATGCGACACACAAATTCTGGAAGCGTCGGAAAAGGTTAAGAATATTTTAACCACCATCGATCTGCCTAGAAGCATAGAATGACGTTATGTACTCTGCGTTGTTCAAAAGGGAGAGCACATAAGGCAGTTATTATAATAGATTTCACTTTTTCACTTTTCACCTTTCAGTTTACTTAAAAATTATTTTAACAAATTCTGACGAGGGTTCCAAAGTCTGAAAAATACAATTTAATTATTTCATATAATGTGCAATGCATGGCGTAGTGTAGTATAAAACATTTAAAGATAAAAGCAATGTATCATTGGTCTTTAACGGACGTACGTTAAACTGTATGCTCTTAAAGTGTATCATTTCTTAGTAGATATTTCATTATTATGTTAGTAAAGTTTAAAGATTAAAACAAATGCATTTTCGGAATTCGTCATGTTTTAAAATTGCAACAAAAACTTCTTTTCCATTAAACATGTTTTTATTTCACTATAGTCGTCATATCGTCACCATATCATAATAATAAAAATACAGTTTAAAAGCTTTTCTCGCATTTTCCGAAAATTCTCCCGATTGTTCTCACAAACCCAGATGCAAAGAAAGCTCAGTGTTCCCACAGACCACGTTTTCTCATATGAAGTTTTTTAGACCGTGTCGCAATTTTTTCATACTAACAATTTTGCCCTTTTCGTTTAAAGGAGCTTTTCATGAGTGAAAGCTGTACCCCTGTGGCAATATTCAAATCCAATACAAATTAGTTTTCTGTTGTATTCCTGGGTAACTTAGTTAAATTGGACGTATGCCAAAGAGAATTACTGTGGACTCAAAATAGATTCGAATTGACTTTCCATTTCACATGACGTCACGATGTTTAATTTGTATGGGAAGTAACTGAAAATGGCATTCATATGTAATATACTTGGTGTTGCCGCCGGTAGGTATGCAACACATGGATTTATTGGAACTTTTTCTTATTTCCTCTATTATTGTAATCCTTTATTGCGTAGTACAGGCCTGGTCAAGATCTCAGTTTTTGCAGTCGATTGTATTTTATACGTGTATGTAGTTAACTATGTAAGTAATAAATTTTTTCCGAAAATAATTTAAAAAGGTAGATTTTTGCGTAGCTTTTCCTATCACGATTAGAAAAATTGTTCTACATTATGGACCTGCTTAAAAATGCATTTTCTGCAACCGACTAGGATTTCTACGCGTATGATTAACGTATATGAATATTTTTCTAATTGTGATATGGAAATCTATGTGAAAATAGTATTTTCTGTTAAATATTATAGAAATCTTTAAAAAATTTCTTGATTTACATAGCTCACTACATGTATAGAAATTGCAGTACGCTACAGAAACTGCAATTTTCAAGAAGCCCATTCTCTCTGTTAAATACTATAGAAGAGCCTGCTCGAGAATCCAGTTTCTATAGTCGACTGCAATTTCTATGCGTGTAGATAACTTGTGTGGGGAAGAATTTTTCTAATTATGGAATCAAAATCCATGCAAAAGGAGTACTTTCTACTAAATATTATCGTTATTTTCGAAAAACTTACTCATTTACATAGTTAACTGCACGCGCAAAAATTGCAGACGACTGCAGAAACTGAATTCTCGAACAGGCCCATAATCTTCAAAAAATGGCATAATCTAAATAGTTAACTACACATGTAGAACTTGACGTCGACTGCAGAAACTGCAATCTTGGACAGAGTTTATGTCACACATATATACGATGTTGACTAATATTTAGAAGACTTTATGCAGTTCTTTTATTTATACTGAATTTTCTTTTTCGTATGCATACCAAAATGATAATATCAAATTCCTCATCACTTTTAGAGCAAAGTGCGATTTAAAATTAATTTGAAGAGAACTCATTCACAAAGCGGGATAATAAGCATAGATTACACATTTATTATGCAAATGAATTCTGTGTAAATATTTTACACGTCAAATATTTTTTTACATTTATTAAATGTGTATGATACCCTTAGTATCAATGCAGAAAAACATCTGCTATTTACATAAGTAGTTTACTCTTGAATTCCTTATGTTACGTGCATGTAACAAACCTAAAAGTCTGTAGAAAATCTATTTCACAGATCCCAACAAATTTTTAAAAATTATTTTCAGATTCTTAGGTGTTACATAATACATGTCCAGAGTACGGAATAAAACCCGGCGCAACCCAACGTGGTAGCGGTATAACGCGACACATAATATTAAATGATACATCACCAACTGGAAGCGATATGCCTCTGCCGTACGCGGGTATTGTTGCGTTCAATTTTATGATCGCTATATGTTATTACACTTACCGCTACCGTGTTGATTTGAGTGTCACTGGATACTGTAGCGGTAGCCGTCGCAATCGCTGCCATCACCGTTAACGCTACCTCATCGATGGTTGCAGGCTTAACTGGCAGTTTAGTTTACCGCTAAGCTGTCATATTATAATATAGTAATATTATATATATACATAATATACAGGGCTTTAAATATATTTTGACTGTAGATTTCACTTGCAAGACTTTAATTCATACGTGCATGAGCTTCACCCTATTTTATTCTACACGAATTTATATACGAGTTTCTTCAATTCATGCATAGAAATGTGAAGGAAATTTACGATTAATTTTAATTTGTATAAATTTTAATTTGGATCAAATCATGAAGAGGAATATAAAGTAGGTTTCACCTTCCAAAAACGATTACTGGGAACCCTACCACTGGTGGTGAGGAAATAGACACTTTTGTAAAAATACTAAGGGGTTTATGTGCAAATGCACAGGGGTTTCCTAACTCTTCACTTTCTGTCGCCATCAGTTCCCTCTGCGTCTCACCTAAGCAATTACCACTAACAAGTCTCAAGGGCAAACATTTGAGAAAGTACGCCTTTTCCTTCTTGAGCCGCGCTTTTCACATGGTCAAGTATACACGGCTGTATCGTGAACAATTTCGGCCGATGCGCTTCGCATTCAAATCTTACCCGGGCCAAAACAAGATTTTTTTCCCTGAAAAACCTAATACAGACCACATAATTTTCCGCAAAACTATCAAATCATTATCACTTCCGTTTTTCTAATCTTTTTTAACTAACACGAGAAGTTCACGTGGTGAGAATACCTGTCGATAATCATAAAACTCTGTCATTTATCCTACCATAAGATGATGAGGAAATGGGCGTTCTTTTCACTGCTTTATTCACTTCCACTCCCTCCTAACTTCAACTTCACTACTTTGCTCAATATATTTTTCCTCGCTTTCTCTGCAATTGCACAGGGGATCTAACTAGTTCTTTATAATTCTACCTATTTTCATTATTCATAGACAGGTATGCAGAACAGAATTGGCTCCGAAATGGGTTACCTTAAAAAGGAAGAGACAAGTGGATACTCGCCTCATATCAAATTAAAGGGAAACTTATGAAGATTGGAAATTATGCAAAGAAATGCATGCTTATTACATAAATAACTTTTCTAAAAATAAATAATAAATAAAATAAATAAATAAAATTTCTAACTTAAAAATTCGCAGCTACTAAACAGATAGGAGTAGGAGAATGAGTGAGGACTCTTTTAAAAGCAACTAGTGTTCATACCAAGTCAGAGCTGACTTTTACTTACTTTAACTTAAAGAACAAAAAAAAACTCTCAAATATCGTTATATCGAATTCTCCCCTCTCCATACAATTTTTAGTATATCTCATGGAGAACTTCTACGGTACGCCCGTTTGGTCATTTTAACTATAGAACACTCTGGATATGAACTACTGAGAAGGCAAATTGACTTCGTAAAATTTAAAGCTACGAAAATTAGTGATTTCTTTGTAGTGCCAAAAAATTTAATGGATAAGAAATAAATAAAAATTATATTAAAACTACTACACTTTACTTAAAAATACTACTACTACTACTACTACTTACTTAAAATTTCCAGAAGTATAATTACTCGATTTGGCTTCCGAATGGGTCGTATATTTATAATGATTTTGAAATTCTCTGCTTACATTTTTTCTTTCAGTTGATTTGACTTTTTTTGTAATAGACAAAGTCATTTTATGTTGTTGTAGAAAAATGTTTACACTAACAAATTTTCTGTAATAGCCGCGGCAGTATCGACCTTTTTCTCCAACAGTCAGTTGCAGCAATGTCGGATAAGTCGCATGAAACAGCCGCAAGACTTGGATTCAAAGTCGCTTTGAACATGGTGGAGCAGCCGAAAGATTTAATTTTGGATATAGCAACTATTCAGGCGTTTACTCATGGAAATATTTTAGGGAGTAGCTAAGCACCATAATTCCCGAGTGACCAAGTCAAAGTCTGGATTCACACACAATTCCGATACCTCACACCATACCTCAAATGGTTTGATTCAAAGTAATGAAAAGTTTTAAAAAGTTGTCAAGAGTGTCAGGTATCAAAAGCCATTTTAATAAAGTTTGTCGGCGATAATGGGTTCACGATTTTCTAAAAATTCCGTATTTATTGTGTAAAGATATTTACCGCATGCAGGGTGATTTCAATATTGCAGCTGAAAGAATTCAATTTCTTCATGTAAAAAAGGGAGAAACATATTTAAACTTTTATCCTAATAATAGCCGTGAAGGCACTCAAGTATAAAAACTGAAAAATGCAATCACATTGCCATGACTATACCTTGCAAAAATCTCAAAAATAAAACCGATCAATATTCCAGTTCAATTTTGACATTTTTAATTTATGAAAGTCATGTCAATGCGATAATTAGTTTTCAATTTTCAAACTTAACTACTTTTATAAATATTTGCCATTACAGTGTTCAATGTATTATCTGCGTTGCACTTGTAGAAAGGAACACAGCTATTGAGTGTTATCATTTACAAATGTCCTCCATGTAGCAGTTCGCTACAGTTTTTTAGTTTTACAGCATTTCACGCTTGATTCGTATTTTAAAGAAATAAAATTTAAATTTCTTCTTTGGCTATTTTGTCTGGCTTTTGAAAGTTTAATTGTTATAAAAAAATCGCCAAATTTCAAATTTTTTGCAAACCTGGGAGCACCTTTGAAAAAAACGCGCTTTGAAATTTAAGGTGCAAATTGAGGGAACATATAAAAACGTTATGTCACTTATATACCTTCAATTTGTGCAATTGCACAGCGGTTTCCTAGTAATAATTAAATGTCCCCATTATCCACCGTTTATTGAGTTAAGGCACGTTTCCAATACAGCGTGGAGTTCAACGCCAGAGTTGTACCTGTTTCAAATTGCACCGTAGAGTTTGTTCGAAAGAATCGGCTGTTTCGAAGTCATATGATTTCCTTGTTATTTGGCTGTCATTAGTGCCGTACGGACTTTTGACTTTTGGTTTTAAAATTGTGTATATCTTGTTTTTTCTTAATTTAATGACAATAATGTGGAATATGCATAGCTATTATTACAGTACCAATGGTATTAGGTGAGCAATTTGTTCATTTCGCAGCGACATTCTTCAAACGAAAAAAACAAAATAACAAAACTGTCATTAAAAATAATTTGAAAATGTAGTCTTGGCAACTTAGTGTAGTTATTTCGAAAATGCAAATTTAATGAAGAAATTATTGCTAACATAATTATAAATTCCCCAAATTGTTTGTTGTCTAAATAAATTAGACAAAAAACAGTAGAATTTTCTTTGCAAAGTTAATTATTTTTGCAAATTTTTTTCCCCAACAAATTAACTCTACAGCTGCACCATCTTACATCCAATAGATGCAGTTAAAATTACGAAAGTTTTCGAAATCTCCAGCGCGAGAGTAGAACTAGAACCTACTTTTGCGCTGGCTCCCAGCTCCAAAGTGAAATTTGTAAAGAGATAAAAGATACAACTCTGTCGAGTGAAGCGTGGAGACAGAAAATAATCTGCAGTTCCACGCTGTATTGGAAACGCGCCTTAAAAGATACAACTCTGTCGAGTGAA
>QYTT01089141.1:55132-71655 GCA_006980735.1 Dasypogon diadema | reverse complement strand
TATCGCATATTCTACTAAAGTTTACTTTCATGTGTAACAAAATTAAGGAAATTATGCCGTCGATTAATTGAGAATGTCCTGAACGAGTAGCACTGTTCGTGGATTAAGGATTCAATTACCATGTGATATTATAAAATCCTTGTCGCATGTACAAAAAAGAAAACGGGCGCACACTGTAAGGGATTTAGACTAAAGTGCCGATATAATGATCCAACTAAATGTTAGGAATTGTTACTATAATAAAACCAAGGCTATTTCTATTTCCCTCCACCTAAGCTCACTTATTGTGACACCTTAGCTATGTAGTCTAATCAGCATGATACCCTCTATTTTTAGAAAAACTTTGGTTCTCCAGACGACTTCATCGCCTTAAATTTCTTAGCGGGTGGTATGCCCTTTTTGTTCTACTGGATAGACTTCCACACCAATTTAGGGTCATAGTGATGAACCCAAGATTCATCTCTGATAACAATCCAACATAAATTGTTATATTTGTCTTTAGTTTTTGCTACAGAATTAGTTATAGGTCTCTTTGTCCTAAATCGTTCTACAAGGTAACTTGTTAACCTATCCTTTTTCAATCTGAGATCTCATAAATTAAGAGTTTTTTTTTTTAAATCTAGTTATACTCGTACTAAAAAGCCCTTAGCCATGAAAGTGAGTGGGACCTGCAAAGGTTATTATCGTTATGATGATGTTATCTGATAGAGTGTGAGGGCGGTCCTTTTAAGCCTATAAAAAGGATCTTGGCTTTCATGCTGTGTTGTTACCCGAGGTTGAAACATTCTTAAGGTGTGTGTTCAGATCTGAAAGAGCAAGTTATGATTAGTTCTGCCATACAAAGCAAAAAGTCCACGTCTTTCAAAAAATACTCATCATTAAATTCCTTCACAATTAGAACCCCTGAAAAAGGTAACTGAATATGATACTTTTCATCAACTTATGAGCGCCCTAAACTTTCTGAAAGAGAGTGTTAAGTAACAAAAACTAAGCAATAAGAACTAAACCAATTACTTAAGTCCATTTGTATTTTCTTCCAATTTCTTAATGGAAACAAAAGTATCATATGAACTCCCAGAGGGTTCAATCAAAACTTCAAGTGACAAAAGCTGAAAGCAAACCTATATTCACCCTAGCGAAATACACGATTTCTTTAGCGTAGGTGTATTTCCTACAACATACATGTTTTATTTTATATGACATACTAGATTTTAGTTAGATAAGGGAATTGTAATCTCAAATCAAGATACTACTTCCTAAAGAACAAGGGCGTTTAGCAAAGATTGTTCACTTTTAGTTAGCAAAAAAAAGATATTCTGCTAAAACTAGGGGATCTTTTTTATTTAATAAGATTGTGTAAGATATTGCCATGCATTAGTTTTGCTTTAGTATCCCATTCGATAACGTTTAGCAAACTGAGAATGTTTGAAGTAATTTAGATAACGAGGCCACAGCTCTGAGAAGGAACAAAATGCGCCCCGCCCCTGCTCTATATTATCAACAGAAAGCACTTTAGTTTTTATATCAATTTCTTCCATCAGTACTATTATTTTAAAAGAACTACCAAGAGCAAAAATGAAATACTTATATGAAATTCCGCATGTGACAGAATATTGCCATGTTTTTAGCTAATCTAAAAACAAGTGATTTGAAGGAAAAGATTTCTTTCCTCTGTACACAAATATTGCGCTGCCCGTCCACTCTTTGGAATGGTCAAGAAAACTCGTTCTTTAGAATCATGTTTAAAACCGTAGTCACTATTTTTGATATGGTACCCACATCCACATCCACAAAATGTGGTCCCTTTACCGATCGATCTTCAGCTTGGGGAAGAAAGTAAGGTGTAAGGGTTCCACACTAAACTTTGACTTCTCTTCAAGGACAGTAGGGTAATTTTCAACTGGTTTCATGGGCTTGAAATCGCGAGGAGTTACGAGGAAAGAAAGTGAGTTCATTGAAATTTCTCTGTAGTAATGGTTTGGTTGTAGAGCTAAATTGTCAAGATCCAAGCCCATAATCGAATAAGAGCAATGCAAAATTTTACTAGGAGTCGGAACGATAAATAGTGAAGTATAGATCGATAGCTCAATGGATAACATGGTGGCTGGATTCGAATGCTACCAGTGTCTTCTAATGATGGGTCAGTGCCATATTCACACAATAACTACACAGTTTTTATTGAGCTATTTAAAATTTCTAAAACTTTCAATAACATTGGACGAGTCAGCAGTTAACAATTGATCAAAGTTTTGAAAAATCACTTATGAAACTTTTTACAAATCAATCCAAGATAAATAAGTTAACAGCAGAGATTCATTTAAAAACAGACACACAACTGGAAATAAATTTTAAATTTTCTGCCAGCAAAAGTAGTCATTCAAAGTTTGTGCCATCACAAATTTCACTCAATTTCCTACCCGAACGTGATGAAAATAGGCAAAACAGCCTACAAAAACCTTCCTTAGACCTACTTTGTAGCATTCGTGTTGGTGAAAGTAAACCTTATGGAAAATTTGCATAAAATTTCCCTATCAAAGTGTCCAGCAATCGTGTTCACGTGTTTAACTTAATTTGAAAAGCAGTCGAGCTAGAAAATGGGGGTCCAATAAAACGGGCACACGGACAAATAAAAAAAAAGCAAGGATATATAGTAGCCCATACTCATAAACGACCCAGTTACCTCCTTTAAAAGCCACCACTACAACACTAGGAAAAAAATAATTTGTTGTCGGTGGAACATTTTTTATTGATTCTAGAAATTCTTGGCGTACGATAAAATGCCAGTAAACAAGACTGGGACATAGAAACGTGTCTGACTTTGGATGAAAATAGGATTATAGGACTGGCTTACACCTGCAGTATATAAAGCGGTGGAAATTATTAATTTGCGCAAATAAAAGAGAGTAAGCATTGGATTCGGGTAATAATAAAAAGTTGAAACTTGAAACAAGCCATAAACTGTACTTGAAAGTATTAAAGAGTATTTTTGGTATTATATTTAAAAGGTACAGAATAGTACTTTTCATTCTATGGAAATCTTTTACTGTGCATCAGAAAAGATATAAATGAGTTTGTTTTTTGTCCTTCAATATAAAATCGCGAAAAAAGAATTGAAACAGCTCATGATATTTTTCAGACGTTTGGGAAGGACGAACGTGCTATTTACAACTTCTTTGAATGTTCCAATTCTAAAAGTTGGAGAAGCCACCATTAAAACAAAATTTCTGGGCTTTATTTATGGTGCGGATTGGCTTCTATTTTTCTACGAAATTAGAGCAATCCTGGAGTTGGGGGCAGCGAAAGAATATCAAATTCTTCATATCAAAGTCCTTATAGGATTTTTTTTTAAACCTGAATTTGAAAAGGAGCCAAGTATAGGATATAAAATAGAGATTGAAATGTGACTAATCGGAAGGAATTGAAGAGGGCGGAGAAGCCTCTCATTAGTTGAGCGGCTCGTGTGCGTGGCCTGGGAGTACCGTCTAAAAGAATCCTGTTCTTGGGACCGTGAAAGAAACACACTTTATACTTATAAAGGTCCTTTCTAGTAGAAAAAGAAAGTCAGCAATTAAAGCAAAACTACATATTCTTAAACGCAAACCTAAAATCAGAAAGAATCCCATATGAACTCTAAGTAAAGGAGAGAAATTTCGACGCGGTAACGCTGGAGAGAAGAAAAAATAATAATATCAGGGGCCTAATCTCGCTTGGAACTCTCTTAGGAGAGATGAACATAATTGTACACCTTTACATCCTTGATTTAAATAGTAAATAAGAGAGGACCAAGATGGTTTCCCTTAGGATTACCATCAATAATAAGATCCTTCATTTTTGTAGCGAGATAGGAGGAAACTTTGTCAAGTGTGTAAAATTACTAAAACTAATATTAGAGTTATTGACAACATCAACATGGACGGGGAGAGCAATCAAAGGTACGAAGCCTTGATCGCAGCATACCCTCCGGGGGTTCGAAGTCAAACTCCAGTTTAACGACCTAGACGACTCTTTCCAAGATTATTATTTGGAGTATAGAACACACTTGTGAAAGAATTTTTAGAGATACGATATCATCCCTCATTTTATTAAGATGTAAATAATCTGATGTTTCGCCTAAAAATTTTTATTTATTTTCAAGAGATTTTTAAAAACAGAAATTTTGCACTACCAGGGTAGGGTGTTGGCATCATAAAATCAATAATGTAATCTATAGTTACGTGAATGTGTTTTAATCTCAAATTTGGATATATTATGGCTTTTGGTATTTATTTTATTTAAATTGATTAATGAATATAATTTGGACTATTTAATACGTTCACTCCGTTCCGTCATTTCATCTAGCTCTGACAGTTTTGTATTCATAATATTGCTTGCACTTTTACTTCATTTCTTATAGAACACTTCCTTGAAAATGACCACAGAAAATTACAGACTGAATTGTTGTTCTACATAATAATTATATTTAATTTGAAGGCCTTGATTGTTTTTCTTTAACACTTTACCAGAAATAAAACCAAAATCCCAAGAAGAATTGTGTTGAGTAGTTTTTGATTCTTCAAGAGTTCTTTACATCTATTTGAGTACAAATTATACATTTCACCAATTTCCAAATTCATTTTTTTATTCTGTTGTTGTATTTTAATATTTATCTTGTGTTTTTTTTTCAAAATTAAGTATCTACAATTTGGTTATTTACCAAAATTTCAAGAAAGGAAAAGAATGTTTTTTTTTCTTTTTTTTTTTTTAAAGTAATTTAGTGTTTTATGTTTTATTTCAATGAAAATAGTATTACTATTCGATGTATTGAGAAAAGATAGTTTTGTTAAAAACAAAATAAGCATTTCCAAGAAAAAAAGGAGGCTGTAAGTGGGCATGCATGCATTGTTTATTATAAATTCAAAGCACTATACTAGGCAAAAATCTAATAGTCCAAGCGGGAATTACAAATTCAAAACAGAAAATGCATTTCTAAGTTAAATTTTGTTGTGGTTATTTCCTTTTTTTTGTTTGTTTTAAAATACTTGATACTGGAAAATATTTTTAAGCAAGGTTTTACTCGTTGGATAATTTTAGATATAAAAAAATAATAAAATTACAAACAGCGTTTTAACAGCACCAAAATCGTTCTTATAGTACACACGCTTAAATGAATCACCAGCTACACGAATAGGACTGGTCCATTTAAATGTATATATAGTATTTACACTTCACTTTTAAAAACATTTACAACCAAATCATAACTAGGACCGACAAAATTAAAATAAGGAGCACCCAAATCAAAACCAAGACCATCTTTTTCAAAAATAAAAGCAAATAAAATCACAGGGCACTTTTCCAGAAAATGGACAACTTTTTCAAACCCAAATACAATCAAATAAACTTAAATAACAACCAGTTTTGCAGGTTAACATTGTTTCTATTGAAGTTTATTTGATTTTATTTTTACTGCGGTTGGTCCTAATTTTGATTTGGTTGTAGATATCTTTGAAATGGTTGTATTTGAAATGTAAATGCTATATTAACAAAAAATTTCTGCAGCAGATTTAGTACGACGAAACTATAGTATGTGACGGATTTAATACTTGAGCTAACATTGGTATTGGGATCAATTTAATGTTGGTTGGTGACGGTGTATATTTCTAATGATATTCAAAAATCCACAGGAATTTTTCGTCTAATTAATTTAAATTTAAAATTTACTTTTCAATGTTGAGAGAAATGTTTACCAAGCTAAGGACCTAAAGTCTCATCGTAGGCGCCTGCTTATATATAACTGAAAAACAACAATAAAAATAAAAAAAAAAGTTCCCTAAAAAATAACATCAACCTTACGTAAAACTGTAAAAAGTTCTGGTTGTTGATTACGGCTAGCGCTGAGTTATTGTCTGTGTTCGATAATACGAATTAGGAATTAGATGAGGAGACGTCAAAAATAACCATATTATTTGTTTTGCTATTTATTCAACTGATCCCAAGATAGAAGCACTTGATGGATGTAACATATTTTTAAATTAAATTTTGAAGGGAAATTTACTTAGAAAAATACTTGAAAAATTCTCTTTATCTAATTCGTAAAAGGTTCTTTGTTAAATTGAATTGAGAATTGCATGAAAGCTCTCTTACGAAAAAAAGCCGTCCTGAATGTGTTAACGAACATGCGTTCAGTGACTTCATTCATGAATGCCGTATCGATGTAGTAATCCATTACGAAGTAAAATAGAAAGTAAGAGAGAGATATGGTAATCCACAAAGTATCTCAGTACACATTATCGTAGTGAGTTAATCGTGAATTAATTTCGTGGCAAAATATTCAAATTAGGAATGGAGCCAGACAAAAACATGTGTTACAAATGTTGGATTGTCTTAGGCTGTGTGGGAAACTCATAGAGAACCAGGCCATGCAGAGATGTATATAAAAATAACTGCCTACATCCACCAAGTGCTTCTATCTTACAAAGGGCAACCCCTTTAAGCTCTTTAAAGATAATAACTTATCTAGACACAACCGCTTTGTTTCATTTGTTAAATGGAAAATAATTGTCAAGTAAAATAACAACAAATTCCCGTTTAAACCGTAACTCCGAAAGAAGAAAGGGGTAACGAAGCGCATTTATACAAACTTTAATCAATTTAACCCCATAGCTTAAGAACGCCCTGTCCTAATGTCTTCTTTCTCGTAATAAATTAAAAACTCGACGGTTAGAAAAGGGCTAATTAGATGATAATAACAACGGTGAATAAAGGGGCACACCTGTTTTGTACCTATCCTTTGGTAGCAATTAATTAAAAGGAAAATACTCTCCTGTACACTTACAAGTGATGTAGCTATACAATAATGCGAAAATGTTTAACTGGAATTCACTGGAACGAACTGGATAAAAAGAAATTATTTTTGGTCAACTTAAGGCAGATAAGGGACGGTAAAATCCTTTGAGACTGCCAAACCTAAAAAATGCACAAAACTCCTGGGACAGTGCATTTACATATATTTTTGTTGTAATTAGAAAATATGTCGTTTGCTTATTAAAATATGCTTTAAAAATATTTTCCACACTTAAAAGCTTTATGCGCTATTATATTGTGTTTTGTATTAATTTTGTTGAATTTTTTTTTTCTACTCTAATTCACTATATGACCTATATGCAAGTAAAAGCAATGACGAAGCTGCTGATAATGGATAATGTCGCAAAATTGAAGAAGCGACTTTTTGATTTGTAAACGAAATAATAATAAAATAATAATAAAAAATGAAATGAGAATTACGAAAGTAAAATACGTAAATAAATTTCTGATAAATAGCTTTATAAATAAAAATTTTGCAAAAATTTGAAAAACAACAAATAAAACATTTGAAATCAAAAAAAAATAATGCGCGAATTTTGCAAATATGCAATGATGAATGATATTGCTATCTTTGTATCTCATTGCATGAAGTACGCTCATCTAAATTTTTTCACATTAACAATATGACTTATTAAAAATAATGAAAACTAATCGAAAATATATTTTGAAAAATCATGAGATTTGAAATAAAATTATAAAACTAAAAAATGAAAAGGAAAATAAAATTAAATCTTACTTCTTTTTGCTTTTTCTTGCGACCATATTGCGGCTGAAAATGTCAAAATAGGTCAATTATAGATTTTCTTCAAAAAAAATTACACAAATTAAAATATGTATTTTTATGGTTACACGATAGTAAGGATGAGTGATCTAAAGCAAGGAGTAATTATGGTGGAACAATTTTTTTTGTGATAATAATATTTAAATATTTTATATATCTTTTCAGAGTTTTTAGATTTTAAACATTACATATTATTTGTCATGAGATTAAATATGTTTTTAAAGATAATTTAAAAAAAATGGTTAAATATTGAAGCAACTATCTGTGGAGAATGAAGATTTAAAAAAATTGTTGTAATATATAATTAATTGACGTAATATAAACATTAATAGAACCATAGAGGCAAAAATATGAATTTCGATGTAGATTAAACCGAACTACATTCTTTTCTGCTTATCTTTCTATGACCTAAGAATAACACCACTTCCGGAAGGAATTGAATTGGGAGAAATGAAGAATGCTGAAGATCGGCAAATTATATTCAATTCACCTATACCATCTGTTGTATAAATTTATGTAGAAGTCCTTATTGTGTTAATATCGCTCAGGTAAAATTTATACATTCCCAGTGAAAGATAGTACAAAAGTAGTTCGAAAACTGATGAAAAGCCTTAATATCTGACCTTATTAAGGGGCATAATGTTAGCAAAAAAGCATCCAAAATAATAAAACCCCTATGCTTTTTAAAATACACTTCTCATCCCTTTTAGGAAACTAATACCGTTCTCGGGAAATTAATTATTATACAAGCCTAAAAATACATTCAAGATTATTTTAAGAGTTCCATATAAACACAAATTTAAGGTAGTAGTGTGCCAATTAATTGCATATTTTCCTTCATAAATGAAGATATTTCAAATTTTAAATTTCTTCCTACAGCTGTAAATTTCAAGGGTTGTTTTAAAATTTCCCATTCATTATTCATTTGCAGAAGTGCTAAATAATCAAAGAGGTTCGTAGCATATCTCTGATAGTATTTCTAAGAATCGAGGTATCATGAATAGCTGGTTCTATTTCCCACTCATTGTATAATAACATTTCAAATTGAATACTAATTATTTTTCTAAGATAAAATTTACTACAGAAAATGGATTAAAGAAATTTATAAGTGAGTTAAAAGTGACATTAAATTCAGATAGTAACATACTAAATATGACTTTTTTATTTTTGTCAGGAGCTCATATAAATTTTTTATATATATGCTGATACTAAATTCAGTATATAAATAGAGACACCTACTTTTTCGTAACGATAAACACAAATAGTTGCCTCAATATCTGTTTGGGAATAAGTTGGAATGTACGCAATTCTGTAATGTTTAAAATTTCAAAACGATACTTGCAATTATATTATTGCTTCATGTCTAGAGTTCATAATATTTCGCCACAAAACAAATAATAATAAAATCAAAATAAAGGAAAATCGATAAAAGTATGTAACACAAAGCTTTACATATATTAAATTACTTCATATATTTTTAGATGCATGGTTACTCAAACATTGTATTATATTTCCAATGCCGCAGATAAAGAGTGATTTGTAATCCCTTTTTTTCTTTCTTTCTTTCTTTTCTACTATTCTGAGTGTGTATTTTTCGCATAAAGGCATAAACTATGGTCCATTAATCCTTTCTACTTATTTGTATCTTATTCTTCTAAGCTTGAACAGTACCCACATATACATATATAGTGTTTACTTTTCCTAATGCCTTTTTGCTTACTATGAACTAAAAGGAAAATTCCATATACCATTAAAGGCCTTAGAAATATTTAGTGCAACTATCTGCTGAAGAACGTCATAAGGTTTTCAGTTAAACAACCAGATCGGTGGGTTTCAAAGTAGTATGAAAAATTGGACCAAAATTAGACAGTGATCTGAGTTATTAAGCAGAGCAGAATTATAGTCTAAGAAGACCAAGAAACCCTTACAATCGTAATTGTCATTTTTCTTTTTAATTTTTACAGTATATGAATGCTTATCTCTTATGTAATTTATTTTACCACTCACAGATTTCCTGTACTGGGTTTGTTTTGAAGAGGACCAGAAATATACCACTTGAACTAACTCTTGATTAAATTTACACAGTTAGTTTCCATGCATTTAAAAATAACGAATTTTATAACTAATTTATAATGAAAATACTTATTTACAAAACAAGGGTTGTTTATTGTAAAAAGAAAAAAAAACAAAATAAACGGCAAAATACTTTCGAAAATTTACATCAAATTTCATTACCATGATTTAGTCGTAAATAAGGGGGGACTAAACATACATTATTTAAAGTGAACTATATATTATAATAAAGATTGTTTTAAATTACTTGCTTTAAAAACTAAATTATTGTTTTTTTTTGTTTTTAAAGGAGAGAAAATGTAAAACTTAAAAATAAAATTTAATAGAAAATAATAAAAAGGAAAACAACACCAACTTAGGCCAGTAATATACAAGAGATAGTTTACTTTACACAACACACACATTTAAACAGATATATATATATATAGATACATGTATGTATTTAAAACATATACATATATGTGAGTTACGATAAACAAAAAAACATCTAACAACATATACATATATACTATACGATAAAAGATTCAGGTTATATTTATTTCCATAGAAAGCAAGAAACATAAAATGATTTACTCTATATAAAGAGGCGATTGTTTGAAAATGAAAGAGATATAAAGAAAAAAAAGTTGAAACAGAGCAACAATGCTTCCAGGTTTGTATAAAGATCAAGCCAAAAAATTGCAGAAATCAATTATTGCAACAACAATTATTCCTCTTCTTTGCAAATGAAGCGAGGATATATATTTGTGTATTCAATATTTTAATACATTATTTATTTATTTATTTACTTGTTTTTTTTCTTCTTTTTTGGCAAAATCCTAGATTTGAATTAATTTTCTACAAATCATTTTAATATGATTGGAAATAGTGGTGAAAATCACACTAAAAGTAATGTGTGAAAATTAGGTTTTAGATTTTTGGACAGGTATTTATTATATAAACTATTAATCGTGTGGGTTTTAATCCTCATATTGCGTTTCACTAAAAATAAAAATAAAAATATTGTAAATCAAAAACAAATTCTTCATACTCTAAGTGAACTATATCTAAAATCAACCTGCCTGAAGTCATTTTGTTACTAAAATATCCTGACACTAGAAATATTTATATTGTGAATGATAGTCACTATCGTATATATCCACAGCACTATTAGATAATAAAAGTATATTGATATGACCACGCTTACAAGTTTTAATGATATAATGAATGAACTTCTTTTTCGACATATCAAACGCTGAAGAAGACGCAGAAATACATACGAATCCCAAGAATACACACACTGACGTATGTGCCATGTTTACAATTTTTCAATTATTCTGGAAATGAAGAAAAGAAAAACTCCAAAAAGCTTCGAAAAATCAAAGTAGTTACATAAATTTCTTAAAATGCTGTCACGGAAAAATATACAAGGCGTCTTCGCCTACAGATTACTCCTAATAAGTTCTATTCCTATTTTACTAAATTTTATCTACGTTAAAGCTACCTTTAACATTTTTATGTGATTCAAAATTTTGAAACTCTTGTTGGATGTGTCACCTATTTGGAGGCAGCTTTTCACATTTGGGCACAAATGTTTTATTTTTTGTCGAAGGCCTTTGTAAAGGAGTTTCCTTATTTTTTTTATTATACTGTTAGCGTTTTGATATTTTTAACTTTTGGCAATTTTGTTCGAATTCTTTTTTTCTTTCTCATTATACAGCCGGGATATAGGGAAACCGTATAAAGTAGATAAATCCAGAAATCAAAAGTTCGTAATTTATATTCGTATTTTCCAAGAAGGACTCTCTATTCCTACTCCAAGAAAGAATCATTATACTTCAGGATGCTGTCGAAGAATACTTATAAGCGTGGCTGTTTAATAAATAAATTCTAAAAATTATTGCGTAATCCCGAATACTATTCATAATTCTGTTTGTATATCCTCTAATAGCATTCAAAAGATATTTTAGTAACAAATGATATTTAATAACTTAAAACAAAACACTAAACTTCCTGAGACTAAACTCCTCACAAACAGAAAAAATATAAATATATGTGTGTGCATAAAGCAATATTAGACTTATTCGTACACTGTTTATCATTTTTTTGGGAACTTTTTATTGGATTCTCTTTATTGCAATTGAATTCCGAATAACATAATTTTCAAAAACAAAACCCATTAAAGAAAACATTTTTCACCAAACAGAACACAACAAAACACAAAAAATCCAAACACATTAAAAACGAGAAGAAAAAAAACAACAAAAAATTACACCAAAAATTTTGTACAAAACAGATGAATTTTAAAAAACAAAAATCTTTTTTTATTATTATCTTTTGCATTTTACTTATTTGTCTTTTCTGAAAATAATTAGGAAAGGGAAAGATAGAAATAGTGAGATACAATTAGTTCATTTAAAAATTATGAATAGAAAGAATAAATATATATATATATAAAAAATATTTTGTGACATTACCACCTCTCCCTCGGCTCTCTTCCTTTCCAACTCTTTTTGTTTAGCATGTTCTTCAGCAATGCGGGCTTGTATTGCCACCAATGATTCGCGGGTAAAGGGACGGAACAAACTGCGTTCTTCCTCAGATATCGAGTCGAAGTCTTCTGTCATTGTCTATACGGCCAACGATGAGAGCCTCAGATTTCCAAGGCCTGTAAAATTTAATAAAATTTATAAATTTATTTAATTTAATAAATATTTACTGTATGATAAAATTTAACACGATATACAAGGATGTTTAACACATCCTACTTGTAGACTAAAAAAACGATAGTGCCAAAATCACAAGTAACTATTATGTTCCAATTTTGGGAACACTATCGAAGCGAAGCCGTGATGAGACAATATAAATCGATAAAAAATTGCCCGGCGTTCATTTCGATGATTAGGTTTAACGCAATGAAGTGAGTAAACGCTTTCTCTGGTGTAATTCCAAGCCTACAACGTATTGACTCAGCTTCTGCCATTCTGTAAAAGTTGCTGGACAACCAGAAAGTAAGTTTCTCTAATGTAGAAGCCATTTTCACAATAAATGGAAAACCTGTGGGAATGGATGCGTGCTGGTCTCCAACACCACTATTAGAAGCTGTATAATATAATAGCTTAGGATATATTAAACTCGACGTGATTTGTGAGATTAAAAACGGTGGAAGAGAAAATAGAGCCCTGCGGCATTCCGGCATTGATAGCAGAGCACAGCGAATCTTATTAATTCCTCACTAATAATATTTAGAAAATTCAGGCTCGTTTTAGAGATAACAGCAATAATCTTGCTTCACCAAACATCTTCCATAAAATAAACATTTTCGTGGTAATTAAAACACTGCTCAACGTTACGTGTTGCACAAAATCTCTTTTCAAATTTCTATCATTAGTTTTCAAAAAGAAGCGACCAATAACTAACTATTAAGAGGCCGAAATAAACTACAAACCGAAATCTGTAACTGACACATTTGCACTTAATTGCAAAAAGCACTTATTTTACTTATATATTTACTCAGCAAAACTTATTTTACTATTTTTTTATATTATGTTACCGTCTGAGTAAATAGACGGGGATAATATACGCATATAAATCTATCACGAACGTAGTTTTTCAACCGATTTGGTATAAAAATTTAAACAAATCTTGACTGCACCTTACGGACACGAAATTTTCTTTCAAATGTTTACACAAAGTGGCACAAGTCCTATTCCATAACTAAACTAAATAAACTTATAGTAATTTTAATGTCCATTAATCAACACTGTATATTTTAAAAAGGTAAAGAACTAAAAGCGCCGAACCAAGCGAAAGAACTGATTTTAATAAATTCCACGTTTCGTATTCCGGACTGTTTTTACGAGAGAGATTTATTTTATTTTTTTCCATGTGCAGATAACAACATTAAAAATACCAAGAAAATCTTAATCTCAAAATGTTTACAAACATCATTTGCATCACAATTATGAGAGCTTAACAATTTTAAGGAATTGATAAGAATTTAATGCTAACTTGAACTTCATTCAGCAATAATTAGAACTTATTATCGATATCATTTTTAATTAATTAAATTTTTCTCTTCAGCATATCTAACTATATTCCTAGGGTATAGCTCATCAGATACTGCTTGATTTCTATGCTGCAAGTAGAGTCCACAAGACTGAAGTTTGTTTGTTTTTTATATAGAAAAAACTGTTTTCGATATTGACGATATTTTGATAATCTGCACCAATTTTATTTACATAAGGCTTCAGATTAAATTGAATCCAAAATAATCTGGGCTAATGCATTCCTTTTTAATATTCTGTTTCAAATCAGAGCTAAAGAATTATTTCCTTAGCAACAAATGATAATATAACACTTACAATAAAAATGGGACTTACAAGTAAAAACTTTTATATACAATCCCCGTGGTACTGGAAAGAATTACTAAGAACCACGCCGGTGGCCAAGCGGGCTGAAGCGCATGTCGGCAGATTTTCTTCTCTGTTGGCGTTGATTCAAATCCCGCACTGAGCGCGGCAATATATCTGGGTACCAATGGTTGAAGCGATTCTACTGATGAGAATTGTACTTGTGAAGCCACTGAATGTTGCACAGTAATATCATGCCAAAAACTTGTGGATAACTAACAACATTTGTCAGGTTAAAACTTTTCCCAATCTACTCTTCCCTAATTTCCCTCCGCCTAAGTTGTGCTGTGTGCAACATAAGATTGTCCCCTAAGCTTAGGCGGAATAGAGCATTCTCCCCTGCTCAAAAATTGAAATTATATTCTGTTCTACGCGTGTCGTAATCATTATCGATCAGCATCAAGGTAAATAGTATTAAATATTTTTTCATAGCTACAGAAAACTTTTTTGATGTATTTTTTTCCAATAATAAACATTCAGTCAATTTTTCCAAAAGACATTTTCGCCAACTAATGGTGTGCATTTCCGTTTGAATAATCTTGGGCATTCTATGAACGCTACCTACTTTTAATACTTATGAAAATACAAACGAGAATCTTAGTTAACTTTCACGAAAATCTTCACAGTTATTAATTTTCACTATACAGTCTCCGGTACTAAGTCAATAAAACTTTAATGCTGCCATTTACAGTAGAAAATTTTCTCCTGTCTTCCTTTTATTCGCCTCTTCAATATTCCCCGGCTCTAAAAATCATGTTTTCAACAGTTTTAAAAATTTCTTGAACAACTTCAAACTTACATCCCAACCGAAATTAACCCTAAAGCAACAAAAAAGAGAATTTCAACTAAAAGCGCTACTCAGCCACGTTACAATTATCTCATTTTATGATTTCTTTTCTACCACCCTCCCCTCAGCGTTGTACTATAAAAAACCCGCAGTCTACTTAAAAGGATATTTCAGTCACGGGAAATAACAATGGATAGCTAGAGATAAATACCCGAAACGAATACCATTCCGTTTTTTTTTCAAACTTCAGTTGGAAGCTGAAGGCGATATTTCCATTTGGGTCTAGGACTCTGCAGTTCAGGACTGTTTGCCTCCAGACCTGTTCAAATTAGAGTGGCACCTTTTAGGATGACTTAATTTTTAAAAAATTATGGCGTCGAGATAAAGTTTTTGAGCTGAAACCAAATTATTAGTGACCAAGGTAAGTGCTAAGGCTGAATAAGGATTTTCATTGAAAGCGTCTCGGCTTTTATAATTTGATTAATAGAATTCTCTTAAATATACGATAATACAGGGCGAAGTATTTTTGCATTAAAATGTAATTACAAGTAAGCTGTGACAGTTTTCAATTCAATATTCTCACTTTATTATAATTTAATTTATGCATTAAGCTGCCTGTTTAGATGCTTGGCAAACGGTTTTAACTCAAATTTCCAAACTAAGTAACCGCATTTATTTCTTGGTTAATATTGCAACTGGGTCTTCTGATCAAGTGAAGATTCCGAGAAAAAACTCGTATACTACTAGAGACCAGTTGTATTCCAATCCGAGACCTGATTGTTAATGCATCACAGTATTACCCGCTTGGTGAGGCGCGCAGGCGACGTCGTTGTGTAAATAGTGGTCCATACAGCTGAGCTTAATCAATTAATGAGGATGGTGAATGTATGGATGGCTGATCAAGGACTATCACGGATCGTGGCCAAGAAAGAGATAATCATCTTCATGAAAAGGAAGGTTATCACCCCTCACACCCATGAAAGTGTGCGGGGTGCGCGTGCTGACGGACCCGGATCCAAATTCACCTTCGCTTAACTGATCCGGTGCGCAGGGAATAAGGCGCACAAGAAAGGTGGCGTCCTTAAGCAGGATTATGGCCAATAACAATACATACATAGGAAGAAGGTGACAAGTAACGAGGAAAGGTCCCACACGATAAGTAGATGACAAGAGACGTGGAGTAGGTAGGTCATCACCAGAGAACATAATGAGACTTATGCTATAGAGCAAGAGCTACTGGGAACTAGTGGCAGGGTGCATGCAGAATACCTTGCACACAAAAAACCGAGAGGCCGCTTGGAGCACTCTAGTGAGCAGCTAAATCAAAAGGTCCAGCCCGAAACAATGCAACAAGAAGAGATTTTAGTCAGTATTCCGAATTGGTAGCTAACACTTTGGTATCGTCCTCTCTTGCCGTCTGGGAAAGTTTTCAGTTGATTGGTATATGTGGATCTCCGTGACTGGTTTTAATGCATCCTTCAATACGCAGATGAGAGAATAATCAGCACATGCAGTTTTTAGACGTCAACTTTAATTAATTAGGCCCGGTAACACTTGCTGGTCTTTATTTCTCTGCAATAATATTCAAAAGCATAAATAAAATGATGAAATCGTTATAGTATACATATATATATATATATATATATATATA
>QYTT01089141.1:28973-51294 GCA_006980735.1 Dasypogon diadema | reverse complement strand
ACAGGAAAATTGGTTCAGAATGGAAAAACACGTCAGAGCATTAAATTTAATCAGAATATTGGATAGTGAATGGTCGATAATATGCGTCACCAGCTGCTCACAATAATTCCGACAGGGAAATGTGGAACTGGACACCGTCACAGCTCTTGTGGTTGAAGTAGTACGAAAGAGTAAATCAGTAAGGATAGGACACAGATATGTAGAGTGACATTAATTGACAATGTCTAAGCATTGAAAAGTTAAAATGTTGAAAACGTCTGCATAAAATTCATTGAGGAGGTGCATGAATGGTCAGTTAAACTGAAAATAGATAAAAAACGATATTTTTTTTAGAAATGACACTACCAGCGAAACGTCTACCTTATTCAAAGTAATTTCAATAAAAAAGGAAACATTTGTAAGGATTAGTTATCAAGATATATAATATGTTTATATAAAAAAAGAGTCGTGGAGGGATTTCCAATGTTGCAGCAGATATTGTCTCAGAAGCCAGTAGATTACAAAAATATCAAGAACCCGATCTCCACAGTTGGACGGGGAATATTTTTGGAGTGCACTAAATTGAAGCAGGATTCCTTAAATGCAAACCAGCATGCATGTCATCGAAGGAACACAATTCAATATAGAAAAATGAAAATTATCTTGCTGGCTGTCGTGTAGAACGATCAGAAGAAAAGTTCTAAAGCAAAAATCGAGGAGCACTCAGATGGTTGGTTTCTCTGTCTACTGAGTACGGGTGTCCAGAAGGATAGTGGTCCTAGAGGATAATATATACAAAGTGTGCTTGAAGGATATTGAGACCGCGGATCAATTCTATGCGATTACCGGGCCTTGGGGAGCAGGAAGATGGCTGTCACAGGCTGCCCCCTGTATAGTACGGTACAATTAATCTATAAGCAAATGCTCGAAATAACAAGAGAGTCGGGGTTAGGGAACTGCCTAAGAATCTTCCGACATAAACCAGCTAAGATGACTCTTAGCAGAAGGGCTAGAAATGACCTAAAGGCAGAGGTGTGCTTTGAGAACCGTCGAATGATTCTAACTAAGTAGCAAGTTCTTTGCATTCAATTATTTTCTGAATTTTACAGATGTTATGTTAAATATATATTATTAAAAGAAGTGGACCTAGATTGTTACCTTCGGGTACTGTGCATTATGAAGGAATGGATACATGTGCGCACATAATTTTTTTCTATTTCATTAATTTTTAAGTTTCATGATAACAAGCTTTGCAGTAATAGATATCATTTAAAGAGTGCGACTGTTTTATTCAACCTTTTTTCTACATTTGCTGCTCTAGAGGTTTTGTTTTCAATTTTTCCGGTCTGCTGGTGTCCTATTGTAGTAATCGTTTTTTAAAGAATTTACTAATAAATAAATAAATAACTTCCTTTTCAACAGAAATATTGAACTGATATGCCTGTTAAGACAGCAAAAACATCGACTGTTTTAAAATTGTCCAAATTACAGATGACGGATTAATAGTTAGTTGGGAGGGTCTGTATCAATATTACTTGCTTTCAGGTGCGAAACCCTTCAATTTTGTACAAAATCCGTTCGGTATCAACATTAGAGCACACCAAATTACAATTTAAAAAAAGAAGAAAAATAATTAACTGGTCATTTCTACCACGATAAAAATGGAAAATCAGCATAGAGACAGGAATAAAAGTTCACCTTTCGAATCGTTTGTTACCAGCTGGCAATTATTGTGACAACTCATTCAGTTTGATCATTAATTTCCCATTGATTGTGTGCCACGTAGGAAGTTACCTACCTTACATATGTAAACAGTGTAGTAGGCGTACTGAAACACTAATAGAAGCCATAAACAGTTTAGAAAACAATTATAAGATGGCAAGAACTTTTTTTAGCAAAAGAATGGGGGTAGATATTTCAACGTACAAAATATACGTAAAGTAGTAAATACACTATTTCAATTACTTTGTTTAAGTGCGTGCTATAAAATTTTACAGGTCTAATTACATTGCCTTATTGCGTGGCATCAGTAAATAAACATATAAATTTTTCATCACCTCCTCCTCTCAAGCATCAGTACACGAGAATTGTCAATTTCCAAGACTATCTTAATTATTGATCATGAATATGAAAATACTCCTGGTAATGACAATGAATTAGTTGAAGGTCCCAAATTGATACCAGCTGTTATTGATTTTGTTCGAATAGCGTGACCATATACCGCACTTTTATATTTAGAGGATAAATAAGTTGTCGGAAAGAAGAAAATTGTATTGCTTAAAAATTCTTATTGCTTTTGAACTTGACGTCTTAGGTCAGTGCCATGTTGTTGGCATTTGAATAAGTCTGTTTATAATTCTGATAGCTTTCTGGTGGCAATAATAATGGCACTTCTTAATTTGCTAGTTCATGAGGACCCTAATAAGTGTCCCATCAACTAGAAGGGCCTACGCACAGAATAGAGATTAAATCAGAGGTCTCATCAAGAATGAAAACTTGCTCTGTGAAACTGAAACCTTACGCTACGTTAAATCTTATCATACACATCGGTCTGAAGTTTAGCTGTTCTTTCAATATCTCTAGCACGCGCTCACCGCCACCTACTGCTTTGCATGGTGCTTGGATCTAACTGACTCACTGTGGGATTTAATTTATAACAAAGTTGTGAATAAAATTTTCGAAGATTTTGTTGTTCTTGACGGGATATCTGATTTGATCTGTGTATCCTGTGGCCTAGGTTTTGAAGGTTGGCATAACATTCGAGGCTCAGAAAGACTCCCCTCTTTAATAAATATAAACTGAGGTCTTTCCTACGATCAAATTTCGAAATACCAATTTTTTTCCAAGTTCAATTACTTTTAATTTCAGCATTTTACCTTGACAGTATTATATTATTATTGATTTATTACAAACACCAGATCGAACCGAGAGGCCACGTACGTAATTGGATTTTCTATCAAATTTATTTTAAAACTTTTGGGGAGAAATTAGCTGGATTCGAAATTTCTGAATATCTTTTTGTATTCAGGTAGCATAAAATTTTAATAAACGAAACAGCAGATGGCTCGTTACTGGCATATGGCTTAACATTAGTTCCTGTCGACCAGCAATTTTACTTAATTTTTGCTTATGGAATTTAATTCTGTGGGCTCATTGCGGATTATTTTCCGCCCTTTTCTTTATGGCTGAAAGATTACATGTGGTTGTGTATGACTATCCATCCTCTTCTTATTAAAATGATATTTTTGCTACACTTATTGATTTTTCAATGTTAATCACAAAACACTTTTCTAAAACATGTCTGTATCGGATATTTATAAATCTTAGGTAATTAGAGTAGAAATAATGACCAGAACTTACTTCATAGCCAGCAGCGACTAATAAATTACTGAATATAGTTAGTTATACTTGCCAGCTCCTGACAAATTAACTGGATTAATCAAACCAAACAGAACGATGAAAAAGTTGGTAAATTAATTTCTCATGCCACAAATATAATTCTTCTTATACTTTCACTTCGCTCCTGTTTAACAAATACTACAAAAATGTTTTTTCCACGAAACTTGGCTGCAGTTCATTTTTTTTTTCATTCTTTTTCGCTTGAAAGCTTTTGCAGTTTGTGTGCCCATTTATTCAAACTTTACTATATTACTTTTAAAAAGGTTTAAAAATAAGTGGAACAAAAGCTACTTACATGAGGCACATGGATGTCGCCTTCTACGCTATAGTTACAGCTATATCCGAGGCGCCATTTTCGTGAGGCGCCCGCCGGCTATCACGGTTTCTGCAAAAGAAAACGAAACAAAACGTGAATAAAAGTTAATCAGGACAAGGGATACATTGTGAGTGTGCAGGATAATTTATACACATTCAATGGATATATGAGGGTAGAAATCAATCATTTTTAATGTAGGAAAAAAAAATTAAAATTAAGCGGAAAAGTTTTAACTTTAATAGACAGTACTTTAAAAAATATCTCTCTGAGGACACTTTCTGTTAAATGTTTTCGTAACTGAAGCAATGAAAATTTTTCTGTTAAAACCTTGAGCAGATTTTTAACTCGATTTAATTGGTAATTTATGTGTTATGTCGCTAAATGTACACAAATGTATTATACGAGTTTATTTGTAAAATTTTTAAGGTCCTTTATTTTATATTGATAACTGCATCGTCTACCTGAAAACCCCTTTATAAAGACTGTCCTCTCGAAACAAGAAAACTCTGTGGGTGACTTTCGTACTATTTCTACACTACTTTAATAAACAAAATCCAAATACTTGGCCCAATAATAGCTCTGACTTGTTTTTGTTTACATCACACTAATTTTTATAATAAATTTGTAAATAGAAAATGTAAGATATCTCATTGGCCTGACTATAGCAACCCCCGTGAAGTCTTAACTGCTTCTACAATTGCACTCCTCCTCCAAAACTCACGATGATATTCACATCAGAAAACTATCGTATATGAAATATGCCACGTTTCCTTCTGGATATTTCACCCGAACAACTCTGCACATCCTGTCTTTGTTTATTTTGGACACATGATCAAACCACTTTAAGTCTAAGGGATTTTAAGAAATTACATGACTATATTAGAGGTCCCGAAAAGTTAATATAATATATAATTAATCCTGTCTCTATTGTGATGCAGTTTTTCCTCGGTCAGGTCAGTGTTATGCTTGGGCGCCAATCTAGGGGAGAAACTCTGGCCAACCTTGCTCCGGGTATACTCAGTGGAGGCAGGGTTAGCCGCAAATTTTATAGATTGTTCGAAACTTTTTGAGGGCATTCTGCACAATGTCTTTTCGAACATTAGCCATTCATGTACAAATTAATGAAATTGTTATGGTGAATTATGAGTGCAAAGAAAATTTCAAGATCTTGGGTTTGAACCTCGGCCCTTCCGGTATTTTTCCCTGTACAAATCATCTGAGACATATGAACGGGCCTAAAAGGTTCATATTTGAAGACCATTAATCATGCCGAATAAATCATAGCACCCCGGATTGACACTGGCTTGGTGCATTATGTTATTAAATTATTAAATTCCCTTGCTGTACAGGGATTTGCCTTTCCCACTGAAAATTGTACAACCAACTGCTATGAAAAATTCATAGCAATTTGATGTCGTCCCACGAAAATCATTTATCTTATTTTATTTTTTTTTCTTATGTGTGAGGTTATTGACTCTTTCTTTGTAAGATATGAATCGATGTCTGGGGATTACGAAAGAGATTTTATTGGGTTTTATAGAAATATAGAACCGTTGATTAATCGACTAGTTTACCCACGATAACTCTTTACATTTCCACCACATTTCTATTTCTACTATGCAGTATAATCCTTTTTCTTTTACAGGCATTCCGTCACTTTGATACATAACTTCGCATGCACCCATCTCTCTTTCACCGTTTTAAAGGTAAGGAGAAATATTTAATCATATTTTTATGCTTTTTCTTCTAATTAGTTTTAAAGTTAAATCTTTCTCAAAGATAAAAAAGTAATTGATCTTAACATTTATGCACTAATATATAATTGGTGGGGAACTCATTAAATAAATGGATATTATTGGAACTATTGTATTCTGTTTTACCATGAAGAAATAGAGAGAACTGTTTAACATCTTATTCGTGAAAAAAATAAAACATATATTTAAAGATATTAATGGTGAGTTTAGTATATATCTGGTGAACATTGTTTAAAAAACACGATTTAAAAAGAAGTGCCAAATAAATTGCATAAAACAGAAACGTTATGTGCATATAGTGCAATAAATCAAATGCAAAAAATCACTTGTGTGCAATCGCGATTAGAAAAGCAGTTTAAAGTCTGTACAAAAAGAAATTAGGTATAGAAAAAAATCAGCATTATCCTTCAGCGACATAACAATTACATTGACTTACAGGGGACAAAAATCCAAAGAGGCTCTTGTTAAAAACGGCGCCAAGTGCATTAATTAAAAACTACTTTATCCTACACATTATTTCGAATTCCACTTAATCAAACTCAGTTGAGAACAGAACGTTTCTACTTTCTAGGATTGTGTTGCCGTTACAAATCTCAAACACTTACTATGCACAGTCACACGTTTTTTTTCACTCATTAAAATCTTGAGATCTCTTCAAGTCCATTGACCTTGGCCATTTCTCCATAGCCCATGTTGGCCTCCACCCTGCCGAACTCAATCTGCAAACAGCTGACAATTAATTTCCAATACGATGGCGACTCAAAAAACTAGTTCATGGAAGATGGAAAGCTTCATCATCCACCATCAATACACAGATAATCCCAGAGCTTTTCACACAAAATTCACCAGAAATGTTTAGTAATCGCACATGTCGGCACTCGGCAGTCTCAATTTGCCAGTGCCAGCCTTTTTCAATTGTTAAAGATGGCCTATGTAGTTATAGTTAGTATATCCTGTTTGTTGCCCCTACCCCGAGTTGGTCGATTTTCCTAAAACGGAATTTACTTTGCCATGGTATGCGTACGGCTTCTTTACTTGCCTCACATTTGCCAGAAGTTCGAAGGGCGCATGTCCTCGACGACGTCATTCTACAGAGATTTTAACATTGCGGAAAGCGCGTCGCCCTGGAAACCCAAACGAATAGACGGAGCGTTTTCCTTTTATTTTCCACCAAGGCACCAGCAATATTATCTGGCATTATAAAGAATTGAGTCTACTCAGAAAATTTGTCGCATTTGTGGTTGTGTTGTAGGTAGAGGGTACCCTGTCCATGGCTGTCTGTAATCTGCTTTGTACTTTCTTGGGCTATTTTTATACCCTTCGGCACGAGTTTTCTTATTTTTAAGGCTATGCAGATGTACTTAAAGCAGAAGGTTTTAGGAAATTTAACTGCTAATGGGCCCTTTGTTTTGTGCTCTCAAAAGACTTGAAGTGAAATGCCGAATGGAAAACCTTTTCCGTATGCAAATAGTACTATATTAAGGAAAAACCTCAGATGACTTTTAATAACAAACCAAATAGAAATGATGAAATCTCACGAAACAATCTAAGATAAAGAAATGTAGGGTTGCACGATTTTCCGACAAATGTAATCATGCTTAAGCAATACAATACATAAATGATATAAAAATTCTCAATTTTTGAGATTCCATATTCCTGCGAATCTATTTTAAGCAAAATATCTATTGAATTCGTAGCACATCTAATGGGCAATAAAAATTTGGTACTGATGATCACATCTTAAAAGCGAATGTCTACCATTCCTGCATTATAAAGAAATGGTCAAATCTATATAAACCTAGATAAATGCACAATCTAATGAAATGAACTTAGACCCATTTACACGCGTAAATTCAGAATGAATCCGAAAAAATTGCAAAGCAATTGAGGAATGCATTACCTCACTCAATACGTAATGCATGTGTGATTTAAAATTTTGACAATAAAGTGTACTATTTATTTTGGTGAAATCTAGAATTATCTTAACAAAATTGGACCTTTGAATCAATGATCCTTCAAAATACATTCCCCTTGTTTCTGTAATTAATAGACAATGTGTTATACTTCCATTTCGTATTCCATTTCCAGTTCAAAAGTAACGAATTCAAAATCAACCTAAACATTTATAAATTTATAGTAATCATTTTTCAATTTAAATGAAAACCCTGAATCCAAAAATTTCAGATTCACATGATTCCATTCAATGGGCATCTGACATTTAAAAAAATTATGCAAGAGAACTCGAGATATTTCATAATAATATATTTTTTGCTCCACTTGGTTTTTGAAAATAAAATTTATTTGCTTTAAATCAAATAATTGCAAATACAATAATAAAGATAGAGGAGATTTTCTTTAACTGTTTTGATTTGAAAACAACCGAAAATTGCTCTTCGAAAATGTTTTCATTTAATTGGAAATTATTTTTTTGAATTGAAAAATAGAAATTTTTTTCTCTATGGTGGTGGGTTCGAATCCTGCACAGGGCATTCCCAATTTTATCGAAATTTCTTAAACCTTTCTTTTATGAACAAGTAAAATCCTTTGCACTGAAACTTCTGACTAAGGTTCTTGAAACACTTATAAACGTGCAAATAATGAAATTATTTTATACTAACCATGTAATTCGTTAACTTCAATATAGAATATGGCCTCAGTGCGAGACGCTAAAGTGTTGACTTGATGAGTTTCTAACTGAAAGATGAGATCATTACGCTAGATATCTCTCCCTCAGCCACAATTTCATTTCTTCGTTCTCACTCTTTCTTACTTTTTTCTATTGAAATTTGCCTTTAGATCAGATTCATTTGTATTATATTAGACGGTGTGGTCTTCAGTCTTTGTACCGTCACTGCCATGATGCTGCAAGAATCCATATTCTCTCCCACTTTTCCGTCTTCTTCTATTTATTCTTTTTTTGAATCTGGGGCTGTCTCTTGGAAATGCTACTGATAACATTAGAGAATGCATTATTAGTTCGCTTATGTAATGTCCTACAAAAATACTTGCCTGCAGAAAAAGGGATCGCGTTGGGCTTAACACGTTGGCTGCCACAATTTCCATAAAAGCTTTCATGGGAGAATTACGTATTAAAATGTATTTATTCTGAGAGAGCTTTCAAGTGTGCATCATCCGTGATGCGCATGGCAGCTAACGTGTTAATATGTTCAATACCTAAAGCTATCTGATCTATGGAAAATGTGGTTCAAATCGCCCTGTATTTCTCACCTAATCTGAACATTTCAGGAGTTCAGATATTCATAAAAAGGTTTAATTAACGTGCATTTTCTTACGAAGCTTAGAATCTTGATAAGTTTCTCTTCTATCTCTGTCCGTTTTCGAGATAACCCACATCATTCCAGCAAACCACAAATGTATTCATAATTCACTAGAACAGCAAGGCATGTAATGCACTACAGTAATCATTACGTAAGCCTTACAAAATTCATTACATTGCACAAGTGATGTCCGATTTCCAGTCGGGAGGTCTCTAGTTCGATTCCAGTCCCATGCGCTGGCTTTTTTCGTGTCAACATCGTAGAATGGTTAAAATAAATGCTTTAAAAATGATCATCACTTGAAATTTACATTTCTCTTAACGAGAACTGAGAACAACTTGGACTTGTTGGAAAGTTTTATAAATAATTTGAAAAAAGTTTCTTATATATCTTTCATAAGTCGAACACAAACCACCCTCTTCTCCGCTTTACCTTTACGAAATTTAAGACGACGTAGTTGCTTTGTTATCAATTATCGGAGCAAAAGTCTTACTTACACCACTGTTGAAAAATATAACAAATTTACCAATTTATTTGATGAAAGTAATAACGCTTTATTAAATTTCCCAAGCTCTAGAAGCAGATAAATAAATTTTTTAAATCCTCGTTCCCCTGAAGTTAAACAAAGAAATTCTCTGTAAATTTTGTCTTCAGAACCTGCAATGTAAAATAATAAAGAAGAAAAGAACTTAAGTAACTAAGAACATTTCACGCCTCATAACGCAAAGAAGTTGTTTGGCATGTTTTCAAGGAGGATTGCGAGACACGAGGACTGGTATTACAAAGGCGATGACCAAGTTTAAAATGGTAAGTCTCAACAGATAAATCGATACAAGATTTGTCGTCAATTTCTCTTATGCGACGAAACCCTAGAGGAGCAATGCAAAAATTGCATGACTGAACTGAGCACCATTTTATAATTTAATTTTAACATGAATTACTGAGAATTTTGGATGTAGTTATATCATTGGCAGATATCATGAGATGATACAAAATACAATAATACGTTGGGATGGCGTGGGATTTTGAGAGATTAATCCTAACATTTATTCTTTAGTCCACTTCATCCCCGACCCTAAAGCCTTAGAAGTCTCGGCCTCGATTTCGTGAAGAGTGTGTTTAACACTGTTTTGTTTGGCTGCCATGTTGCCATATACGAGTGACACCTAAAAGCTCTCTCACACCAAGTGCATTTTAACGCGTAATTCTCTCACGAAAGCTTTTATGCTGATTATTAAAATCAAAGTATTAATGACGCACATTAAGATATTTAAAACAATTCATACATTCGAAGCTCTTTCTTTCAACTTCAAAAATTTTTCCTAGATCTACGTCTCACAGAAGTCAGCATATACTTCATCTTTTCTTTTCGTTCTTGATCTGGATTACCATTTTATGAGCAGAGTTATCCAACCTTATTATCATTTCTATGATATCAAATGGATTGCTACCCACGAAGCCAAGATCATCAAAAACGATATTTATAGATATGCTACAAATAGTACACAAGAAGAAAATCCTTTAGGTAGTTGCTGTGGATTTTTCCAAAGTGAGTAGGCAAAGATTTATGATCTTTTAGTTATCACAATACTTTCCGCTTCCTATTTTACGCCTTTTTAAAACTGAGAAGATGGAGCGTGATGTAAATTATCTGGCAACGTTTTTCTGCGATTCTGCGATTTTGTATTTGAAAATGAAATGCGTATCATCAACTAACTCGCTCCACATAATCTCATCTGCGCTCTTCACGTGCGTGTTGAGTTTGCAAGAAAACAAAGACTGAATTCATAACTCATATGAATTCAAAACATCAGATCATAAACGTCGGAGCAACAACAATTTTGCAACGTCCTAATTTTATAGTATACCAGTCCTGTACATTCTAAGGATACTTTACGCTCCACAATCGAAGTGTGGAAAAGATTCCGGATCTTGAATCTGGCCTGGAATTTTTGAAACTATAGCTTTAGAGATTTCCTGAAGTAATGCACTTTCAAACAAACGCGTTGGTACTCCAACAGCCAGCATTTATTTCATTCTGCATATAATTTATCATTTAACTATGATAATACCTAGTTGTGTACTATTTCGCATCCTCTGCTCCTCCTAAAAAAAGATGAACTCCTCATGTTACTTGGCTTACATATGGTGCCTCCACATTATTTCCCTACTCTACAACCACGAAAACCCTGTTTTGAATATGTTAAGTCGCTTTTGCGTCTTTAAGAATCTATAGTAAACATACGCCTACTCCCAACAAATGCCCCTACTACCATTGGGTTGAATGAATCGGTTCAGCCCCCAGACTATCCTTTTGGTCAGCTTAAACGGCACGTAGAATATACTCTGGGTGTGTTTTCTACCTTACCCAGAGGAACGCAAAACATATACAACACTATCGTATTCAAAACAATACGCATTTCAAAATAAATTATTGGTTTCGAAAGAAAAGTTTTTCCTGTCCAACTAAAATGCGCTATAGAAAAATACAGAATATAAAGAGTGATTCACGCTACATACCTACTTAATACTTAATGTTTATTCATTCATTTTAAAACAAACCCCTAATGTACATGCATGGGCAGAGTGAGCATTTGGTAAATTGCCTATCAACAAGTTCAACTTCTAGGCATCATCCTACAAATAAGAGTGACACTTAGGTGCCTATGGCGAGTATTTACCTGGAATAAATTTAGTCATTCTAATTCCCACCTAAAGAAAATTTACATAATTCACCTCTCTATTCCGAACGTAGTATCACGTAAACAGAATATGACTAGACACAACAGTTTTCAATAATTAGTTTCACAAGGGTGGAGTTCTCACATTTTACACTCAACGCACCCTAAGGACACTTCGACTGGGTCATGGCCATTTCATTCTCATTAAACAAGGGATGATAAAAACTGACAGAATTAATAAGGAAACACCATCAGGACAGGTGCAATAGATCATATGAAGATAAGACCTACGGGTAACAAAACATTGCAGATAAACCAGAAACAGATAAATCTGACGTGCTTTTACTTGAAAACAACCATAAAAGTCCCTGAGTCACTTATTTTTCACCCCTGACCCTATACTGCGGAGATTTTTAAGTATTTGCTTCAATGTAAGATGCCTTATCCATTCAAGGAGATAAATTTTGAGACGAAGCTTTTTCTTCGGAGCTTTTTTGTCCTTGAGAAGTAAACGAAAATTCCAGGATTAAAATGAGCCCAGTTTACATCATGCTGGTGGATGGAATCGTGTGTGGGAGTAAATGCGCATTATCCGACGCGCTGTCTGTTATAATGAGTTGACAAATCTTTCTGAGGGGGTCGTAAGGTTCCTGCGCAATAGATAATAATAGTAGGGCAAGTGAAAGGTTTTACTCCTCTGTAAGCCATTGACATAAGTTGTATGGCACTTATATAAACTAATTAATTTTTAGAGATACTCCGCTTGATTGCATTTTATCTGGGGAGAAATATAAAGCAATCCTGAATTCTTTGTGTGGAGGTCGAAGGTATTTTCAAAGGGGTATTTCAGAAAATTGTATGGTAAAATGTGGTTTACATTAAAAATGCAATGTAAGCGGTATTAAATTGGGGGTCGTTCGGCAATCATAATGTCGTTAAACAATGTTATAAAAAATTAAAATGGAATTTCAAAGTTATCCAAGGTGGAAAACTTTACTTTGAAATATAGGTCATTCCTGAAAATTTGCGAACCCATTTTTTTCTGGTGGAAATAATTACTTATTATGAATAATTATGAAAATTTTCGTTGAATTATGCAAAGTACTTCTTTTAACATTTTCTTATGAAGTGGTGTATTGCAAAATTCTTCCCGAAGAAGTTGTTAAATTCCAAACCAAAGAAAGCGATAGTTAAGAAGATACTAGAGAAGAAAGGATATAGTGCTAAGTCAAAATTCCTAAGTTCCAGTCTCAGGCCGAGATGGATGATCTTTACCTACGAGCACCATAATACTATGGAGGGGCCGAAGTCGACAACACGTGAATTCAAGCCCTGAGATTAGAATTCCAGTTTTCTTTTCAACAAAATAGAGTTGAGTTCAAAGGATAGTCTGTCAAAGAAAAAAGTGAGCGTGAGGAGTTCAAACTTCCTGTTTGTGGTTAACCGCAGACCTCCGGTCAGTAATGCGGTCTTCTACAATTGACTTTTGATCTTGGGCGATTGGCTACTCAATCAGTTTCCGAATAACTTTCGAAAGGTCTTAAACAGCTTTCAATCAGCTACCAAACAGCTTTCAATAGGTCTCAAATAACTTTCAGTAGCCCTCAAACAGCCTTTAACAGCTCTTGAACTACTCTTAAACCATTTTTAAAAGCCTTTCAACAGCTTTTAACAGGTTTCAAATAGCTTTCAACAGATATCAAACTGCTTTGAAGGATTTTCAAATAACTTTAAGTGGCTAGCCACTCAGTACCAAATGTCAGATTGTAACCTTCACGACCATTTCACTAACCCAATTTCTGCCATTAACCACAAATCGGAATTTCCCGGTCGCAACCAGCCTATCAAAAATTTTGGAGTGGAGATGGTCTCAACCGATCCAGTTCGGTAGTTCTAGTATTAGCTATTCCTTTCTTTCCTGAAAAACTGTTTTCGATAAGGTATGGGTACCAGCGAATCAGTTTGCCGAATTAAAAATCAGTACAACCAGCCTACAAAAAAAATATACGAAAAATCTACTCATTCCCTTTACCTCCTTTTCCTGATTCCGACACAACGAAATTTCGAACGGAATCCCATTTTAAAAGCATTGCAATTTCGTTGGAAATTCATTCCGTCGGAATCAAGAATACTACTTTATGTGCTCAGAATCATAGACTCTAGAAGGACGGAGTCATGAAAGAAGCTCACATCAAACTTAATACAGAAACTTTTTTATTCTTTACTTTGACTGGCCAAGAGACCTTTTTCTATATCTGCTCTAACAAAACTGCGCAATCATCGTTAATGGAAGCCATACTTCTAAACTTTGCCTATTCCTCCGAGATTAGACATAAGTTGCCATAACATCCTCCAAGGAAGCCAAACATTCATAACATCCTACAAGGAAGCCAAAAATTCCAGAAATACTAAAGAATTGAGACAAAACAAATAAATCTAAATCTAGACGATATCAATTTCACCGAAATAATCGTCCCACAGTTAACAGATACTAGAAAATAAATTTAAAACGGAAACGTAATTATGATCGAATTCCATTATTTAAAGGACACCATCCATATGCTGGGCATGTTTCATAAATTGGAAATATGTGAAATACGTGACGTAAAATTGGAGTAGTTCAAGTGTTCCTTAATTTAAGTCGCAAAAGCTCAAAGATAAAAATCTCCATGCTATCCAGACACTAGAGGCATATGTTTCAATGTATTCGGTATACTATTTTAACTAATATATACAAATGACACTGAAAGGGTTTCATAATTTAGCTCTAAAGGGACCACCAAATGGATTACTTACCCACTACAATTCTCATGAGAATGCCTATCTGTCGGGTAACGTAAAATACGTACTTACCTTCACCCTAACCTTATTTATTAGTTTAAAATTATATTTAGCATTTAGATATTTGGGATGCTAGAACAGACGTGCAAATTAAATTGATTTCATGTAGATAGTACATCCCTGTTTTAACTGTATTGCTTTGTGCAGTATATTTGGAGTCTCGATACAAAGTGCTGACCAAGCTCATTAAAAAATAATATATAAAATTAAAACATAGTCGAAACAAGTGCAAGGCTATCTGAAAAGCAAGCTAAAATACAGTAATGAAGAGGCTTCTTTAATTCCGAGGGATATTATTTATAAATTAAGGTTTTTAGGATTTATTTGGAACTATGTACATATAACTGTTATGGAATTACCTTTTATATTGTTAGAATTCAACACCACCAGTAATGGAAGCTCTACACAAATCTTAGAAATATTTACGACCTTGCGGCGACTTATGTAAATCTTTCTATTGAAGAAAATGTCCAAACCCCAGAACAAGAAAGTACTTTATTTTAGATGTACGAGCTTATAAGAACAATAACTAACTAATCTCAAGATTCTCTTACGTATATTCGGTCTCTGACGAGTATTATGTACTATATATACGCTATATCCTGAGTAGTGCCTTCACTGCCATCTTTTTTACAAACAGATACAACGGTCCCAAAGGAACCTATAGTGCAGTCGTGGACGTAGTGCGCAAAGCCCAGGTATTTGGCCTTCCTAGACATGTTGATCTCAGATCCAAAGAGCGTAAATGAAGACTATCGTTTCTGTCTCGTTCACGTTGAAATGAGACCTCGTTCCTCACACTACCCTTCGATCACTCGAAAATCATTCGTCATGATATCAGCGGTAGTGAACGTGAACTGACCACTTGCCACCACTAAAGCTAATAACGTGAATACCGTGAACACTCATTTTTTTAATACTTTCCTAGCCAAGGCTATGCGAAGAAACAAATGGCATCCTCCAAGCTTTAATTTCAGAAACAGAAATTATAAAAGACTTAAAGTATGTTTTCTGTACTCAAGACCACTCAAGACTACTACTAATTTGTGATAACAATCCATTCAATGCTTAACTTTTTTAAGATCGTTCCATAATGTGGTTTTATTTTTAACCCTTCAATCTGTATTATTATATTAAACGGTATAACCTCTGATCCTGATAATATTAATGCTAGTGTACCACAAGGTTCCGTGCTATCTCCCATTCTCTTTTTAGTTTTTATGAAATATCTTCTATCTCTTATCTCCAAGCTGATTTAGAGTTTTTCAAATTACAATAATCGTGAGATTGTGTGGTCTACATAACTCCAGATCTACTGGTTTTGCAAAGAACGAGAAAAATCAGAATGATAATCCAAAACATGGGGAAACTCCACCAATGTGAAAGAATACTTTGAACTGACAAAAATATGCCTCCTCTAAAAAAATTGTAAAAATGCTATCAAGTAGATTTTGTACTTTCAAAAAAAAAAAAAAAAAAAAAAAAAAAGCGAGGGGAAGAGAACTGCCCAGATAGAAATAATGAAAAATTTTAGTAGAGAATTCCCGTTAAAAATTAGTTACTAGATAGGAATAAAAAGAAAATACCAGAATGAATTCTGCACCCTTTACTGTCGCAAAGACCAGAATAATTTGTTTCTAAAAACACCCTGCTCAATAGAACCTTTTCCATAAAATGCCTAAGTATAAAAGCCAGTAGTGTTTTCATTGCAGTAACACAAAATGCACAAGCTACTGACTTCTAAATTCTGTTCACCAAAATAGAACAAAAAGCAAACTAGTGCCATTTGCAAGGGGTTGCCGACGCCTCGTGATGCATCGATATTTTCCACAATTCGCCCCATTTGCCTACCACCGCAATCGAATTTAAACTTTTCTGCAGAACGGGCGGGCGCTATGACCTGATTACTAAAATAATAACAGTGATGCCCTACATGCATAAGAATGGATTTGCTATTAAAATTCTTTGAAGAAATTTTTATTAGTATGTACTATGGCAAAAAGAGATGCAGGGAGAATTTCCAAAGAACATGTAACTCTTTCACAGGTGAGTGATACAAAGGTTTTGTTGTGGTATAGGTGGGGAATTACCTGACATGCAGGAACGATTACTTATCAGAGCCTGGACTTGGATTGAAACTGCCTAAATCGACAACACTTTTTTTTGAAAATAGATTGCCACTTGACAACACACATTTGTTTCGAGAAAAGCTCTTGATCGATTTTTCACGGCGACTCGAATCATCTGTGGTCCTTAAAGCTTTAAACGGCTCCACTCGAGCTTTACTTCCCATTCTTTGGAGCGCATTTCGTGTGCCTGGAGGAAAAATGAAAACAATCGGAATTTTCGATAAAAGTTTAATTTTCCTCAAGAAAATAACTTCCCTTCTAAAAATAATAACAAATGCCTTGATTCTGTTTCCAACCCCACTGTTTTTCATAATATCTCCTGGTACTCTTGAAAAGCTTGAATAGTGTCAAGAGTTGCCCGTTTTAACTTGAAATGGATTGAAGAGGATCAAGGGAGAGTATTTCTTCTACTTGTCAAGCTAAAACGAAAGAAATTTTTCGTATTTTTCTCCTTTCAGACTCCCCCCAGACTCGGCGCATTGGAATACGTGGGCGGCAATGGAATGTTCTAGCCAAAGTCACAGCCATTCCGTAATGCCCTTCAAAAATGACAGTAAAAGGGCGATGGATCAACGTAATTTCCTTTTTATACAAATACTTTTCTGGATCCTTTTCATTGAAAACTCATTTTCTTCTGTGGTGGGAGGTTTATGGAGCATTTTTCAAGTTTATATTTTTAGATATTTTCGGTATTTAAAGCCGTGCAGACAATAATACTCTGTGGGTTTTACCCTTAATTTGAGGGATTGACGTTTTTTCGCTGACCTCATACAACAAGAAATAATAGAGGAAGGGACTCAATTTTGATTTATCATTCTTAAAGGTAAGCCAACAACATTCGAATTCAATTAAGGATAAATTTGGAATCCCTTGACTTCTTTCCAGAAATCACTTAAAAAGTAACTGTGTACTGAAATCTTTTACAACGCATAAAAATATTCATGATACACTAAATAAACTATATTGCCATCAATGAAACCGTGTGTGTCTGGCTGTCTATCTATCCGTTTGTCTGTCTACACGTTATCTCGAGAACGCTTTAAGCTAGAGACTTGAAATTTGGTAGATAGGTACATCATTAAAATTTAAGGACGAATTTTGAAAATAGTCCAATTTGGACAACTCCTTCATGGCGTTGCCATATGAAACCTTTAGCTATATTGAATAACAAATCGCTTTTTTCCTTCGAAAACGAAAATGCTTCAAAGTAGATGTATAAAACTCAGCATGCAGATACTTTTGTAAAATTGAAATGTCTTAATAGGAAATGAGCTAAACCGGGCAACTCTTTCAGAGAGTTGCCATACGAAACTTTTAATTTCTTACTTATATGAAAATTCTTCTTTCTTTGCTTTCAACTTTGAGCTCTTATTGGGAACTTTTCACTTTTTCTGCTCGGGATATTAAAAATCTTTCCAGATCATCTTCAAGCCGATCGAATTTCCTTCTGAGAATCTCTATTTCTATCTATTTAATTTGCCCAGAAACCATAGAAGTTCTACAGCGACGGGATTACGTTTTGCCAGAAAGATGCCAGAATGCCATCGAACAAAGTGGCGCATATTTGGCTTAATAAAATTGTTATAAAATATAAAAAAAACCATTGTCTGTATTTTCGCTTAAGAAGGCTCAATACTTTTTCGACTCCCTTGTATTAGTTAAAACTTGCAACTTTTTTAAAAAGTCGTTATAGACGGCGATTATGACGATAGTAAAAAATCACGTTTCCACCTTAAAAAAGTAGAGGGCCTTCGGAATGATAAAACAAAAATTCTTCCACTTAAAACCTAATGCCAAAGTGATCAGGTTTTGTAGTGCATGTCAATACTTTCAATGCGACCATTCTACATTCAGTGGAGTAACTCAACTACTGATAGGCTCGAATTAAATTATAACTTTGGGCCCATGAAACGTAACCAACTACATTATCACCACTGACCAGGCTCGTTATCAAAGGGTCCATGTGGGTGCTCCATAGTGTCGGATTCGGATATATAACTTGATGTGCCCCCATTTGCTTCGTAACATATTTTTCAACATTGTTGTTGTGATCAATCCGAAGGCCTTCCGATGTGAGACAGTTCCTTTACTTAACTCATATTTACAAAACAAGTTTTAGGTCCACTCCTTCTCCCAATTTGTTCAAATAGTCCAAGATAGTACCAGTTCTAAAGAATTACTCTGAGTTCTGATCTAAAGTTCTTGAGAAAATTCTGTCGAAACATGCTTCTTATTATCAAATCGTTTCTTCAATGATAATCAGCCGGATTTTAGATCTGGTCGGAGCTGGTTAACTGTTTTAATAATAGATAATGGATTCTGATATGTGTACTATTGTAGTGTTTCTTTTTCAAAGCATTTGGTTACGCCCATCACGTAATTCTTTACAGAAAAATACAAGAAAAATTTTGGTCCAGTCCTCAAGAGGTGCTATTAATTTTTCTTTATCGGAATAGCTGTTATAAGGCTGTGTTCTCTAGCGGTAGTCTTTCGTCTTTCGAACTGGTTACATCAGTGGTACCACAAGGATCTATCTTGGGACCTATGCTCTTTAGACTGAAGATAAATTTACTTTGAATTCAGAGAAATCAAAATTCCTAGCAATCTCTAAAACACTTTTTGATATTTAGAATCTACCACACGTCAAATTAATGGGCATTCCTTTTGCTGATACGGTCCGATTTAATATTCATTTAAGAAGCTCACCCATGGCTGGCATATTTAATTGTTTTTAGGAATTACTTTTTGAAAGCATATTTTTTTATATATTTGGCATGCAGCCTCTTTAATCAGTAATAAGTACTCGAAGAATATTTAGGTTTTGCCTGCCTAAATATTCTTCGAGTACTTATTTATACCTTAAGACCTGAAATTTCAACTACACATGTATATAATATTTCCATATACCTTTGGAAATTTAGACATTAAAGAAGATTTATATGAATTAATTAAAAAATCAGGACATATTGCCATGTAGGGTGAATCCTACACAATATTGGTGGCTATGAAATCTTCAGCAAAGATGTGAAATTCTTGCTTCTTTAACGATAGCAGATTAATCGAAATGAATTTGTCTTATAAAAATAACCCACTATGTTATACCCAGAATGCGCTAATATCTAACCTCCACTCCAAAACCCCGAAGGAGGACATAGAACTTTCATTGATGCTAATTGCTAAGGGATGAGATTCATCAACACATCAGACACATAAGTCCACACAACCAAGAAACAAACAAAGGAAATAAAGAGAAATTGACTAAAGATGACGTCATAACCCAAAATCAAAAACCATTTATAAAAAAAACAGTCAACTTAGGTTTTGTACATGGCAACGTTGATCGCATCTAAATGGAATCTGAAAGACCATTTTCCCTTCATATATGAACACAAAGCTATTTCCTTTCTAAAGCAATACTATGCTTTTATCTCTATATGTAAGTATTACAGAATTGAGAAAGTTCAACGTAGAGAGCAACCCTGAATGCTGCTGACCTGCTCTCATAAAAGCACAACGTAAAAATAAAAATCGATTCCGAAAGTCTTTCGGGCTTTTTATGTTTGCCAAAGTATCAAAGACTTCATTTTATTAAAGTTTTCACTGCGTACAATTTGCCCGTATAGGTGGGGTTTCAATTCTTCTTGGAAAAACATTTTCCAAGGTTTTCATGTTTGACTAGTTATGTTTTAAATTTTATCTTCTCAATTTAATTATTAGAGGTCTAAACTAAACCTACGAAGTTTGGGTGAAGAATTTCACAGTTACTTTTTATTTTATAAAGATAACATAAATGAAAACAAAATTTAAAAAATTAATAGCTTCTGAATAAAATTTTACACGCTTTTGGTATACAAATATTGAACTTAAAATTGTCTCATCCTAAAACCTCGGCAATGAAAACTAAATCAAGGCATTCGGACCCTTCAGAATAAATACGTTACCAGTTATTCAATTTTTTTTTTTCAACTTATACCCATTATTATATTTCGTTCTAAGAAACAAGTTCCAATGACCACAAATGTTATGAAGAGATAAGCATGGTCGATTTTTGTGTGCAATCTGAGCCATCAGCGAATTGTAAAGTAAAATAAATTCGCGGCTGCCTTTATTCTAAGGTATTATTTTATCATTTGAACTACGCATGTGTGTCGAGTTTTGAGATTATAATCCTTAATGGATCGATTAAATTAATAATTATTTAATTACAACGAAGGGTCAAGAATCTCGTGCCGTCATTATCAGTAGATGCGAAAAGCTTCCTAGAGTCTTAATTGTCCCCTTAAGAATGCATTGATTTGTCCAAAATTCACGACTAGGAGAATGTTCTCGTCAATTAATCAGCCCAAAAGCAATAAATCTCCTTTAATGTATCACATTATCGCGTACGAGATTTGTCATAATTACGATTACCCTCAGGGGTCCCCTCTAGCACAACTTTGTGGTTTCTCAGCTTTGACACGTGGTCAAATAGTCTTATTCTACAAGCTTTCATGACAATTTTCCTTTTCGGTGCCCTAAAGGCCTGAAAGTATATAATTCATCTTTTCCCTACATTGAAACACTCTATTATGGTCCTGGCTGAAGCACTATCTCTTTCCTGATTTTTTATACCTCACGATTTCGAGAGCAACTTTTACCACCTGAAAGTAAGAAAAGGCTTCGTTCGGACCTTAAGACAATATAAATTCCTTATTGGCTAAGAATGGTTGACCATTATCTTTGACCACAAGTGATAATGGTTGAGGCGATTAAATCTTTTCAACCTATGTGAGAAGGGGCGTGATTTTAAGAGTAGTATGATGGAAGCGAAGAGCTTGTTATATTACTAAATTAGGGTTCAACATTTTAGAAATATTTTTGGTAAAGTTAGGAGAAGGAGATCATACATACATACATCAACAGATAATGTTTAATTTGCGTCAACTGGCAAAAATGCTGTCGAATTACGCAAAGAGAATAGCGTCAAATAATTTGTATGAAGTGTATTAGTTAGTCTGAATACTAAATGTTAAAATACTGCTTACGGTAGATTTTTCTGTGCCTATCATGGGATACCGTATTTTTTCTCTTATACGTTTAGTATAGAAAAATATATATAGCCGAAATTCAGTGTTAATTAATTGATTTTCTTTATTAAACGTTGATAGTGCTTAGCATGTAAGTCTATGGATTAAGGATTGAACTTGTTGACCCATTGAAAGACTAAACCGAAAATGCAGCAGTATAAATCTGACTTCATCGATTTTAGAATGGTAGAAACACCACCCAAATTTTGATCGCATGTGAAAAATGATATATCTGTATATATAACTAATTTTGCTTGAAACAAGTTTCATTTGGCGTTGAAAATAAGCAATTTAACTTGAGAAAATTAGCAAATATTTGCATAAATCCATCAAACTGTAGACGAATGATATTGGCTTTCATAGCAACAAAGAACCCTACTTTCTGTCTAGGATTTCGTACTCGTGCATATACACGAAAATTGAGAAAAAAAAACCTACGCAATGGATGATGCTAACGCTCCTCTAGTAATTTCTCATTCAATTCTCCACAAAGTCTAGACAACTGTGTAATCTTCTTTTCACAATCGTGAAACTGCAGAACTTTCCCATTGCCACACAGATTTCTCGCAAAAATATAGGAGTATTATATTTCATTGATTTTCCTAAAGCCGGCGCCAATATCTGAGTCATTCATCCACTTCAGATAATACATTTCCATGCACACTCCTTTATAGATCGTATTTTTTTCTTCTTCTTTTTTGAATGACGCACGAACGACTTCGATGCCATTTGTGAACCCACAATACCAGACATAAAAATTACGGAGAGAAATGAATTTGAAAAGAAAGTCAGAACTATAAACATAATCAATTGTAAGCCATCTCACATAGGGATATGTAGACATTAATAAAAAAAGAAATAACTTATTAAATTTGCAT
>QYTT01089141.1:16045-27574 GCA_006980735.1 Dasypogon diadema | reverse complement strand
GTCTGAGGCCTTAAAAATTTCACATCCTTACCATTGCTTTATCCGACTCCAATATAAATAGAGTGCAAAACTTTATGCTCTAAAACACTCGTAGCATTGATTGGGATCAAAAGTATTTTGAAATATTTGAGGGAGCCCAGACTGTATAAGATGGAATTTTACCTATTTCCAAAAATGTCAAAGAGAGATTGTCAAGCGTTTCTACTTTTGTTCATTATCTTGAAGGCCAAATGTAATGTAATTATCGTTCGAGGGATATCGAAGTAGATCACTATATTCAGGTCCTTCCTTGTTCTCTTTTAGTTGGTTTGTGTCGGAGTGCTCCCAAGCAATTCACTTACCTCGACTTTGTTATTTCGAACATTTTTTTGTAGGTTATCTGTTTCATGCTTTCTGTGGGACAGGCTGTGATTGCCGATCTCTTGTTCGTCAAAGCTAAACAGTCGCATAAAATTTACTCTGTCGTCTCAGTTCCAAGTACAGTCTGTATGAATCATCCTCTAGGATCGCCATCCTTTTAAGGTAAAATCCAAACCTTCTGTATCCGATAGTCGGAGAAACCAATCACCTGAGTGATCCTCGCTCCTTTTGTGATCTTTTCTGCAACTTGAAACCTCACATCATAGAGGGAGGTATACAGCCCTTATTACTTACTTATTTCAACTAAGTTTTTAACCATCTGAATCTGTGTGTATTTCAGATTTTTAAACCTGAGCTTAAGGGCTACTTCTCCTGGTTCTTCTATCAATGGTAGAAAGCACTCAATAGTAAAGTAGAAGTAAAGTAAAAGAGAAAATATCGTCTCTTATTATGACTCCATACAGTACTATTTTTTTGCTGCACTTCTTCACAGTATATGACAATTAAGGGGCAGAGAATAGCTAGGGAATAGCCAACTATACCGGAGATCACACAACAACAAGCAAATCGTCACTTTTTCCAATAAACGAGGGGCAATATTGGCCATATATCCCCAGAGGATGATTTCAAATATAGCCCAAGAATAAGTTCTTAATAAGCTTTGGAGATCTTTGCGGGTCTATAATCAGCCCTCGACAAATAGGAAGATGAATTTCTCTTCTATAGTAAGATCAGATTTAGGCTCATGATGGATTTGATAATTCCACACTGATCATTGATGGGAAATGTGGTAAGTCTCACAACAGTTGAAAATCTAATTTATAAACTGCGCTTGAAGGATAATAAAACTCCACTTCATATTTTTCGTAAGTAAATAATTTTGAAAAGGATCTCAATATGTCACCGTCAGTGGAAGGATATATGAACACTATTTTTAAGAATATGGGAAGGTAAAACGAGGACTATCACCATAATCGATGAATCCTACATAAAAACCTTACGTAAGGACTTTGACTCGAAAAGCACAGGCATTAGAGGCAGCTGTTGATATTTCGTTCGATGCTATAGCCCAACTATTTCCTTTGGAAATAGCTTCGTTAGCAACGTTAAGAGTTGAGAAGAGATGTAGACTCACTCAGGAGGACATGACGACTTCTACTAAACACCTTCTGCCTTTATGTAGAGGAGATTTTTGGGCCCCCTTTTGACTTTTGATAAAATTGTGCCATTTTCTGATATTTTCCAGATGTAGTAGGCAACTCCTCTTCGAATCTCATATTCTGCTATCCAAACGACTTAGTAAGAGGGCGAGAAGTCTCAAAAACAAGACCATTTGCACGTATGGTGATGGCATCTTTGCTGCGTCATTGTGCAATTAAAATAAATTAAATGCACAGTAGAGGCAACCTTAATTAAATTTACATCTCTTAATTAATTTTGTTCATGTAATGAAAACGCGGCAATGATAAACAGCAACGAATTTGCAATTTTAGACTGTTCAGTACGGAGCTGCGTAAAATGAACCCATATTGAGCGAAGTATGTATGTGTATTCTTTAAGTTCCTGCCGTATCAGCTTCAATAAGAAAAAGCACGTGACGACTTCAAAGAAATATAACCAAAATTTCTAACTAGAGCAGATAAGTTCCGAATGTGTAGACTCTTTCAAATAAGTTTCAAGAATATTACCCAAGATTCTATGCTCTTTTTACCCAGCAAACCCTTTTGATTGATACAACTCTGATATAAGCATTATGAAGGTAAAATAAAAGACAGGCATAAGGCAATTCGTATCTTATGGAGGAAATCTAAAGACAGAAAAGCATGACAAAAATTCAAGAATAATATTCAAATATGTGACGGGATGACATGTAAGAAGTATTAAAGGTTCGATTTTCTAGGGTTCGACATTTCTGACTGCAGATGTTTACGGCAACTTGAAGACAAGGTCGTGTCAATAAATCTGAGAAAGGCACTAATTCGTAATCAATATTTCGATTGTATTGAACTTTAAAACGGGAATTTAATCGCAAAAATTCAATAGTTTCAAGCCTGTACAAGGCTATTACATACCCAGAATATTTAAGGCATTTAAATAAACTCATAAAGTATATCCACCCTCTGGCTTCCCAAACAAATTCGAAGTGAACTGTATTAACATAACATTTCAATATTTACCTAAAGACTCTCACGAATATCTGATTGAGGGTTTTAGAATTTACTCCAAGTTTTTTCTTTCTTATGCTAGCTAACTTTTAAAATCGCACTTACTTTTATCACCTTCGCAGGAGTTAGTTATCAAGATTTTGAATCCACCTGAAATCGTTTATTTGAAAATTTCTCAATATGAATCATTTGTGTAATATAAACCTACCCTCAAATGTGAGCCTATTCAAATTTACAATAAACCAAAAGATTTAGGGCAGCCAACAAAAAGTACTGCTGTACTTCATGACCTACAAATCCAGGCATTTTCCAATCATGTTAAAACAAGAGCAAATAAAATAGCTCCCAGTAAATTGCATATCAGGGAAAACTTTCAAATTGTATGCAAGGAAAGAAAGAAGAGACCAAGCTTTTCCCAGTAAACGAAAGCATGAATTTATCGGCAGCTAGGCTAGGTAGGACATGTACTGTAAGGCCATCAGCAAAAGAACAAGAAGATTAAGAAATTGGCTTGAAGCGGTTGTATAATCGTGAGCTTTCTTTTCCTATAGAACCCATACACATTAAATTCAACCCCTATAACTTGAAATTCGAAACACAAGTGCGCACAAACACAAGCCTGTTTTACAGCAACAGCATTGAGGAGCGAGCTGAATCATCGCTGGCATGACAAAGTTTTGTTTAAACTCCAAACAGGATGAATATGCGCTAAATAAGGAAATGTGCTTGTGGTTGGTAATATTCCAACTAGAAAACAACTGTGAATGTGTGCCTCTACAAAATAGAAGGAACAAACCCCACTGTGGGGATAAAAGTTCCCATATGGAACAAGAAAGCCACCTCATTTCAAAGAATGGGACTTGTGTGGAGTGCTCTACTTATACGTGTATTGTAAAATTCTTCGCCAGTGAAAGCTCTGAATATCGAAAAAGCACTATAAAATTGAATTCATGTAAAAAATATAGAATGTGTTTGTACTTTAGAATGAATGCCATGAGAATGAACGATAAAAAGCGACTTTAGATAGTTCGAAAGAGATGGATATGTTAGACAATAAAGTAGAAAACATAGAATAAAGACAGTAAAGTAGAAAACATAGAAATAAAATTGTAAAACAACATCTGTCCTTACCGTTGAATCGAATAAAATCGAAGTTTCTCGGGTGGGTCAATGAAATAAAATTCTTCGAAACACGATGCTGTGTTGATTACTCTCCTTTTCTATATTTTCTATGTTTGAATGGTGTTTTACTTATCTCCTCCAAATCTTTGTATGTTGTACAGAGACGCAAATATTTCTAGATATATATTCAACGGAATATCACTAAGAACTTTGATTCACTTGATTTTCACGTTTCAAGGTTATTTAAGAAATATTGTAATTTAAATCGACATTATTACCACGAACGATGAAATAGCTGCTCCCCTGGTTATTCGATGTTTTTGTGTTTAAACACTAAATCCTCGATCATTTAATCTTTCGGTATATTTAAACAAACTCAAGCGAAAACATTGATTTTTTTTATTATTAAGAAACAGACTTCGAGGAAAACCAACTGAAACTTCAACTAGTCTATGTTTTTCTATGTTTCATCCTTTTTTCAGTAAAAATTACTTGAGACACTTCAACGGCACAGTTAGTCGGTATTACATTAACTTCCTTTATATATATATATTTATATTTTTTTAAAAGCGATTTATAATCTATATTCTGTTAAAAAATTTACTTTATGCTTGTATCTTTCTATGTTTAATAGTGCTGCTGATTTTTAAGTACCTTAATAAGCGATTTATTTTAAATAATGCGTGAATATTTTTAGCGTGTTGTATGTGCTTAAATTTGTTTGTTTCCTTTTTTTAATATTATATCAAAACATATCCTTTTAGCATAGAAAAAAGCACCTTGATTGCACTTAAAAAAATTTCTTTATATAATATATACTTGAATTATTTTTTAATATATCCTTTTGCTTTGTACAGAATTTATATAATATTTACACTGTTTATATTTATACTTTTACTTAACAAAATATTATTAAATTTGTCGAATGGGTTCCGTCAAGATATCCTGTAAGCAAATACCGTATACTTAAAGTATTTCATCTAGGTCCATATGCCTCTACCGTTTCAAGCAAAATTCGAAACCTTGAAACACGCATTTAAAACTATTGTTACTGCTGATACCAAAATTTTATGTCTTTGCAGTGGAAAGAAATCATTTATATAATTCTACGGAAGCTACAATTCAACAAAATTTGAACAATAGGTATTTATCTCAACCTTTTGTTTTAAATGCGTGTTAAGTGTTTGAATAAAAAAAAATTCGATATTTTATCGCGGAACGTTTCACAGCAGTCCTTGTTGCATATTGCAGAGATTTTAGACTTTCGTCCAAAATATTCTTGTTTCTTTTCTTTCTTTTTTTGGAATCGATAGTTCGTTTTAGTCGAAACTTGTTTCAGTACACATGCACGCAGGGGCAGTAACAATATTCGTATTCCTGTTATATCATCCAATGTAGTAGAAAACTTTTATAAATTCCATTAAATTTAAAGAAATGTTTCTAATATTGTGAATTCCAGCACAAAAGGTCTCATGTTATTCATCTTTAAGAAAAATTCACAAATTTGAAAATCTCCAACAACCCCTAAATGTTCGATTCCTTTGATTTTCACAAAACTATTTCCCTTAAAGCACTCGTTTTTGTCTAATAAAGTTTCACAAACGAAATATCGCGTTAGTAATGTTTTTCTTAATGAAATTTTGATACAATTTAATTAATAATAAAACAAAACAAAATTTTTCTCTATACCCGGATCCGTTCTTGTTCGTGGTTCGCTTAAACTGCAGTCCGCATCGCGACGATACCAATGGCAAAGTCTGTCCCCTTCGGATGAACAAGTTCCCGAGGACACAACTACACGATGGATCCAATGGAAAAAAAAGCTCTTGCACCCTGCAATACTGGTGAACATTTTAGGGGTGCGTTTCTATAAAAGTTCAAAATTATTTACAAGCTAGTTTAATACTACCACCATGATATTTTATTTGCAATATTTCAGTTTTAGAGTTTTGAGCTCACTCATCCTTGTGGAAAGTCTACCAAAGACATGCACCCTTACAGGGCAGTTATAAAGCTCTTATCATTATTTTGTCCAGCATAGTGTTAAGATGACTAGACCAAGTCATTGCAGTGTTAAATGCCACGCCTAGACTCATTACTTTTCTCAGAAATGTCATAATAATTCCATTCAGATTACACTTATCAATATTCCTTTTACAAAGCCGAGTTTATTGCACGAAACCCATTCACTTATTCGCCCCAAATCTAAATACTATCACGCATTTCGTTCTGTGGAATTGACAACTATACTTGTACATCATCTTCTTATAAATATATTAAAATTAAAATTTAACGTATTCAGATCATTAATATATAATACATTGCAAAGAACAAGGGCCCGAGAATAGATCCCTGTGGGACACCACAGTTTAATGTTTCCAGAGTATTCGTTGTTGATAAACCAATTCTGATTAAAGAAACAGATGCAGATCCCTCACCTCATCTCATCTTTATTTTATACCCGACGACAAAAAAGGACCTAAAGGGATGTCATTTTGACACCAAAAGGACAACGTTAAGGCACTAGAGATAATTTTGAAGAAGATAACAAAAGATGGCTTCACTCATGTTTTCCAAGCATGACAGAAACGATGAGATAGGTGCATTTCACTTAATGGGGAGCATGTAGAAGGTAATACAAAACGCGGATGATCAATTTTTGTGTATTTTCACACTACAACAGCACTTTTTTTTGTTAATTGTATTTGCGAATTCATTTTGAAATAACGAACTAGAAAAAATAATTAACTCTCGAAATATAAATTCTGGTGGAATCAGTTCATTTCACAATCCTTAAAACTTATGGCAGTACATATTGCCCGAATCTCCTTTTATACAACTGATGAGTGATGACCTGATGACTATTAACGTTTGTATTCGGCACTTCTTCGGAAAATCATTGCTCAAAATTCACAGAATCCGACATACGGAGGAGTAATGAAACTATTGAGCAAAGCAACAGCTTTCCAAGAATCCTTATGGAATAACGGAAAGGCCCGATGAATCTTGGAATATGATTCATTTAATACTTCCTACCTAATAATAAAAAAGCTTTCTATGTTTTAAGAGAACGTCCTTCGTATATTCATCGATGATTCAGTTCGTCCAAAAGTCATTGGAATATTGAAAAAATAGCTTTAATTCAATGGGGGGATTGAAAATTTTACAGAATACATTTTTAGTGCATTCACGTCAAAGTTCTTTGATTAATGCAAAGATGAGAAAAAGAAAGTATTCACAAATCCAGGAAATCCAGGTTTATGTCATCCACGATATTACAATTCCTCCTACGAAATGCCACTGTGGGTTTGATTTAATACTAAACGAATCGAAAAGCTAACGAGCAACCCACCCACTTACATACTTATACTATCAGGAGATTTTATACTGACTTTATACTGAAAGTGAAAATAAGTGGCGAATAGTTGAATATAAACTTTTTGTAAAGAAAGGGTAACATAAAAATTGAGAATATGGTTTCTTGATACCTAACGTGGGGTAACTAGTTATTTTTTATTTTATCATGGTGAAATGCAAAGCTTTGTCATAATCTACTATTTGAGGAGGCAGCGTCCAATACTGCGGAGCTCTAATAAATTAAAGCGAAAGCAGTGACTTCACTGAGAGCATTTCTGGAAGTTGCTAAATACCATTTCTTCATTGTAGTGATGTTTTAAAAATCGTTTACGCTTACTTTTAGTAAAATATTTGGAAAAGAATATCATTGTATTGAATTAATTTAGTAACCAAAATAAATGTGTAAAATATCCTGAACTTACATAATTGGTAATATTTTTTCTAAGTATGAATTTGTGGAATAAAAAATGGATACTAATATTAACCGTTTTGCGGACATATGAAAATCTTTATTTTTGTTCATGATTTTCCACCAAAAAAAAATTGAAACATGCAGCAAAAGAGTTTTATAACTAAGTAGTACAAAAATATAACACAAGTAAAAAATATGAGAGCGTTTTAGAAATTCTCGACCTAAGGTATTTAAAGAACAAATAAAAAAACTGAACTAATTTTTATTTTTCAATATAATCTCTCTCTAGTTCGATAGATTTTTTACATGCTGTAGCCTTTGATATTTACCTGACAAGAAAATAAATATAAATTGGGAATTCAAAACGAATAATAATACCACAGAACTTTAAGAATATTTTTTTAAAGGCCATTATAAGCCAGCCGGGTTTTAATAATATTCTTTAGTCACCTTGCCATCGAAAACCCAAATTGGCGTAGACGTTAAGACCCCCTGTAGTTATCTAAAACAGATAAACGACAAGAATTTCTCTGTGCGCTGGGGCATTTTTATAATGGAGCATCAAAGTATCCGATATCCTCGCGTAGCCTTCGCACAAAAAAAACACAAACAACAAAGAAAGAAAAAAAGGACTTGTTTTTTTAGAAGTAGCATGCTTTCGGTCTAGCTAAAGTGGATAGGTTTTAATCCACCGCGATAAGTTTGTGTTTGTGTACCACGTGGTTGCGTAAAATGCAAAGAGCAGGTTCTCCTCTTCTCTATCTAACATTTCCTATAATTCTTATTTAAATAATTTTGTACTAATTACGCACAGTGCGATCTACATATTTCTAAGGGGACATTTTCTAAAAATTCCGATAGGTACTCGCTAAAAAATTGCAACTACATATTGCTATAGAATCTGGCTAGTATCTCAGCGGGATCCAAAAAATTCCATTAGATGTAATGGAAGAAATTTTGAACATCGTAAAATTTCAAATAACTTTTGAACTGATAGAAATCGGACCATCTTGAAAATGATTCCCCTATCGTCCCACTCTGTTTGAACCATGATATTTTGGACATTCTGTATACAATTTGAAAATAATAAAATATAATCCAATTTTACTCTTAGCATTGTAATTATTACATTCCATCATTTTTAGTTGTTTACGCTAAATCTTAGTCTGCCTTTAAGTCTAGAACACGCTAAATTAAACTCTATTGTACTCTCACTGGCAGCCGTCACTTTTCGCAAAAATAAATAAGAACATAAGCTATATCTTCTTTAACAAAGTTTTTATATTCACCGCACTCCTGAGAGATAAATTACAGGGTCTTTGACCCCACCATTAAATTAACACCGTAAAATCTTCATATTTCTGTTTCCAGCACAGAAATGGGCGACGTGAAAAACATTCAATGTCGTCTATTACGACACGATAAAGAAAAGCCATAAAGACCGTGAAAAGAAACATAAAATTTTATAACGTTGTACGTTGCCATTTATTGTAACATTTGATTTAAGGTACCACCAAAGTCAGCTCAAATTAATGGCAATAAAAATCAAGCGAAAAAAAAACGCTTACACTAATTGTAAATACATTCGAACTTCTATGAGTTACAGCCCATTTACATCGCCCGCCTCTAATTACCTCTCTCTAAACCAGGAAGGTTCCTTTATTTTGGTCACGTCTCAGCCCCACCCACGATAGTAATACGTAATCCATTTTTGCATTCATTACTTAGAAGTATAGACTCAGTGCAGAAATTCGATCCTCAAGAGGTTCTACATATGCGAAGTAAACAAGTGTTCATCAGGAGAGTCTAGCGCAGGGATGTATATCTCTATCAGCGTAGAGTCAAGAGTTCATTTATTTCTTGAGGAAACTTGAACAGGACATTCTTCTAACAACCACGAATTATGGTTGAGGTAAAGGAATTGGGAGTGGGTGGCAGGATGTGCGCATTTTCTTTCTTACATAAATTGTTATTTTATCCATAGCTTTTTACTATGTGGTTGCTCTGAAAATTTGAACTCGAAGAAAATCAAAATACATTTATAATTAAAATTTACTTTATGTAATATTCAGTTGGAATGGAAAATTAAATATTTCTTATATTGTAAACAAATATATTACCAAGGCAAGAGATGTTTATGAGTATTTACCCTATGACTCTCTCAACTTCATATTATGCTCCATTCAGATCAAATGCCCACCAACAGCATTTAGTTGCTTTCATTTTATGTTTTTACGTAACCCCAACAGTTCACGTATATCTTTAATCCTAAGTAAAGTCCTTTTCACTGAGTGAATGAATAAAGCAAAACTTTAATGCGGTTTGTTGAGTTGACTATACTTTATTATTATCACTGCTGGTTACAACAAGCTAGAATAAGCTATAAACATCTCAACCATTTTTTTTCTCCCAAAGTAGCGATCCGATTTAGACCTCGCATATGAGTAAAACACCATCCCTTAAATACCAAAACGCCAGCACATCACAGTATTTAACTCATCCCTGAACGTGAACCTAGTCTGATATTCTGTGAATGGAAATAGGGCGCAACAGTGGTTGATGCTTTCTAAGGTCCTGGATTCAAAACCCCATTATTACATTATCACTAAAAGGGGTTGGGTATGACAACAATTAACTGGCTGCAAATCTATTATTCTGGTAATTAATTAAGCGCTGACGCTGAGCCAATAACATCGAAAATGCTCCTACTAGAGAATAGACCTACACCTGCTCTGTCGTCAGTCATAAACCCTTCTGTGAATATAAAAATATCCCCTGGTCCCCTTTCCATGATCCTCTTGATCCTGTCTTTGGGCATCGTAAGTTTTCTAATCCCTGATGCAGGATTCTTCTATGCCCTTATATAATTTCTGAAGATGCCATGTACTGTCCCTCGCATTTTTAATGAAGGGTTTGAACACGTTTTACAAATTATGGAGGTTATGGTGATCATCAGTGGCCCTCAAGAAGAGGAATAAAGGCACAAAATGGATGCATAGCGAATTAAAAGAGGCCAGAACGACTCGAAGCCGAAAAGACTAGCTGATAATGAAAAGTTTGATTAAATAAGGGAATTTTATATGAAACTGTTTGGTATATATGTATTATAAATCGAAATTTTCTTCTTAACATTTTAAACGTGTTTTTTAAACCAAGGTTTTTTTAACTGGCAGAGTTGATTTTGAAGGATCTATCCAGAGCACGGTATAGAGAACACAAGGTATGCTAAGCCCAAGTACTAGTTCCGCCATTTTTGTTTATGCGTCGTCAACGCGTCAAAGTTTTCTACACATTTTAAAGAATTTTTTGTTATATTACTGAAAAATGCTAAAATTAGTTATGAATGAAATATGCAGGAGTATGCTCGGAGGAACATTACAGCAAAGAAATAAATGAAAAATATGATTAACCACTCATTTAATTACTAAATTACTTAAAATCTCCAAATCATGCTCAAAACCCGTTTGCGTACCAGAGTAAATCCTGGCACTTTGTACGCACTCATTTCCGTTTCTTGCAAAGCACAAGGTCTTTTTCAGCTAAATCGATTTCATTTTTTTCTAAATACATTCTTTGCTCGGTCGTTCGTTACGTCGTAGCAGTTTTTAAACAATGACAAACTAAACACTACAAATTAAGAATGACTACAAACTCGCCTTTCTTCTAAACATTACAAATTTCGTTTCGAAAAATTTTACATTTTCTTTGCTTCTTCGAATGTGCCTTCGCTAGTTTGTGCACTTAGCAAAGAAACCAATCGCACCCACACTCACGTGAAAATCAAATGTGTAAGTGCAAAATGGCAGTCGAAGTTGGAGATTGGTTTCGTTTTGATTTCTTCTCTAGTTTTTAAAGTCTTCTTGTGCGAGAATTGAATATGTACATTTTGTACATAATTCGTTTTTAGAAGTGCTGTGCAATTAAATTGAAGTGAGGAACTGAGGCGGATTTTAATATTCGGGGTGTATTATGCTTGAAGTGGAAATTTATCGAACTCAAGCTGACAAGAGTTTGACGCACAATTCGGATGCAAAGCAATCACCGCAACGCCAGCTGCCAGCATCTCCAAAAAGGGCATCGACGCCTTCATGGTCTCCTTTGGGTCCTCAGAAC
>QYTT01089141.1:0-16025 GCA_006980735.1 Dasypogon diadema | reverse complement strand
TATATCATATTTTTACTATGCTTAAAAACGAGTGATGGAATTAGTTAGAGTTGCACTTTTTCGTACCACAATACTTGCATTTTCGCTTAATGTTTGAGAATTATTTCATGAAAACTTCGATGTGCAACTTTAACTAATTTCAGTCATGGTCTTAAAATTAAAACACGTTGCAATTAACCACTAAAATACTTCAGAGAAACAACACTTCGAAATTTCACGCGACTTTGATACGCCATTTACAAACTGTAATTCACTTAAGACACAAAAGTTGTCATGGACACAAACCCAAGATATATTATTTTATGTTAGAACTAATTGCCGGTAGGTGACGAACAACCGTCTCTTTCTGATGCCTTTCAGAGTATATTTTCTTCTCATTACCGTTACAGAGCATATACATGCAATGCATACACAATTTTCACTGGGTTAGCAAAGAAACCAATCGCACCCACACTCACGTGAAAATCAAATGTGTAAGTGCAAAATGGCAGTCGAAGTTGGAGATTGGTTTCGTTTTGATTTCTTCTCTAGTTTTTAAAGTCTTCTTGTCCGAGAATTGAATACATTTTGTACATAATTCGTTTTTAGAAGTGCTGTGCAATTAAATTTAAGTGAGGAACTGAGGTGGATTTTAATATTCGGGGTGTATTATGCTTGAAGTGGAAATTTATCGAACTCAAGCTGACAAGAGTTTGACGCACAATTCGGATGCAAAGCAATCACCGCAACGCCAGCTGCCAGCATCTCCAAAAAGGGCATCGACGCCTTCATGGTCTCCTTTGGGTCCTCAGAACATAATTCCATCAATAAGTGTTGTTAAGTCTAGTTGCAGTGACCTTTATTCGGCCGAATATGAGATAAACGATCTAAAAACAAAAACCAGAGATACTCTGACCAAGGTGAGTTGCTATTGGAAAGTTTTGCTTGAACAAGTTTAGCTCGGTTTCTTCCTATTCTAATTTTTTTGGCAGTGACCTTTTGATCCTGCATGATAAGCATGTGAAATGGTTGTACATAGAATCGTACGGCCCTCTAGTTATTTTTAAAATTAAATTATTTTGGCTAAAGCAGATGTCATACATTTTCGATCGCTCCTCCCTTAGCATTGAAATTAAATTCTTGCTCCCCATTTCTGTTGGCGGTAATCGGTGCTGAAAGATGCCTATCAATTAGTAGCTGATATATTTTGCACCGGTTGCCACCGAATATCTCAGAAATGCGAAAAATATTTTCTAATTGACTACACTTTTAGAGCTGTTTCTAGAGAACGTCGAAAATTGGATGCTCTGAAAGAAATTGGTTACGTTTGGACGTAAAGTAATGCTGTTGTTTTCACTTGTGATTGTACTACTAGCAAATACTGGTTTCAGCAATTATTCTACACGAACGTCCTATAAGATCTCATATTATCATCTAAAGTCGTGGGATTAATTTTAGAGCAGTGCTTATATTTTGTACTTTCAATTGCAACGTGAATATTTTTAGTATGGGAGGAAAGTAGTGATGTGAACATAACGAAAAGATGTACCAATAAAACAATTAAAATAATAGAAAGGAAATTTAGGTTTATGCAATGAGATTCTGCTCGGAATAAACCGGACAACTCTGTACAACTTATGAAAACTCAACACCTTTCACTTGCCCTGACTCCAGAGATGTCTGGCGTAATTGGACACAGAAAGTGGTCCAAAGTGACTTGAACTAATCCACACAATCTCATTTAGTAGACATATCCTTCTTGGGCATTCACTCGTTAAAATTCCACTATGCATTTATGCTAAGTGCGACTATGATCGAAATGACTGATCTAAACGCGCAAATCCAACACAATTTCTAAAACCAAGTTCTGATATTACATTGTTGCTAATTTTGATGGTCTTTGTGATCATAAGAGTTGTCTTGGACAAGTTTACTCTTAGACTCAGTAATATATATTTAAGGAAGTTATTGATGCCGCTTTTATCAATGGAAATATTTGGAAGTGGCTATTTCGATGTGATTATATATTGGATGCCCGCCTTAGCCACTTATGGCTTTAATCGGGTGGAATTTTCATCATACCACTCTGCTTCAGGTTTGCTGTTGCAGATAAAACTTTGTACAACTTCTCGAAAATTATCAAAACTTTTCCATTACAATTTAATAACCTTCGTGGCATCATTGATGAAGGCAGAAAGTTGTCGAAAATTATCCGGACTAATCCGTACAGCCTCGTTAAACAGATCTATTGTACTGTTTGGTAGCGCTGAGTGTTTTGAAAATTAATAAAATCAAAAAAAGACTCGTAGCGCCGCATAGCTCTGATCCGAACAAAAAAGTACAATGATCTCTGTTGATGTCTGCTATAATTCTATTTCACAGTGCGCAAGTTTCACATTTCAATACTTATTGAAATGCAGAAAATTTGGTATAAATTGATTCCAGTCGCTTTGCTCTTTCTTTTATTAATCAAACAGAAAAAGTGTAGATAGCTGTAGTCCTCAAGCAGAAACGTAAGAAAGAAATTTCTATCCTTCATCATCCTTCATCTCTATATGGATCTTTTTTTTACTCGGAGCAGTCTCATGGAGCAGAGCTAACATGATCAATGGGAATTAACCCATTTTTTACCAATGACAACGATGATACACAATATCAACATCATCACCGCCGTTTGTGGCGATGCTTCTAGGATTTTATGCTCTTCTACGACAGTGTTTCTCTAGACTCTAGAGCTTTCCATTTTGAGGATATCCTCGCCGGCACGAAGATCTCCTTTCATATCATCAAACCGAATATAAAGTTTTCCACACTGCCTGCTACTCTCGGTAGTTCTTTATTCTAGACAAATAACTAAGGGTGCTTACACAACGGAGCAACGTTAACACAACCTGCTTTATTTTTTTTTCGCGTACTGTTAATTTATTCTATTTTAATTTGATTATCTGCTATTTTTCTAAGGTAATGAAGAGACGAATTGTGTAAATTTTGTAAAAAAAAATTCAGCAATTATTCATATAAAGAGTTGATATGAATCTAGCTAATGATGGAGGTTTCAAACAACGCAATCCCCTCTCTCTATTTTTGTCATGTAAAAAAGTAGTTGCTTACAAATTTTGCGTATTTATTGTGTATATCTGTGTAAACAATGTAATGTTAATCTCCTACTGAATCTTTTAATGTAAAAAGTAAGTTAATAATAAGTATAATGAATAAATAAAGAAAACACAAAACAAATTTTTAATGTTCACATATTACTGATGTAACAAGAACGAAGGAAAATTATAATTGCTGACGGATAGACAGATGTTCTATTAAATCCGGACTAAAAGATAAAAAAGGAGGACTACTGCAAAACAGCTGACAGGTTTCATCGGCGCGCTTAGGCTTAGAGAGCGTAGACTTAAAAATCATTCCAATAGGAATCAGGAAGATCAGATACATCGAAACGGCGTTGATTAATTAAAATCGCTTGCATCTTAAATGGGTTAATTGGATTATTATATTATATTTTTCAACATAGTCAATTAGGTTAGTTAATTACTGTTCTAAGTATGAATTTAACATCGTAAGAATAAAGTTCCATTACAGCCAGTTCATTAATCTACAAAATGAATAGCAAAGGATATAAAATAGATCCTTGAGGAACGCCACATTTAAATACTTTGCCAACAATCTGTTGCCTAAGCGATAAATAAAAGTACAAAAATTTACACTACACTGCACTACAAAAACTAAAGTGATGCTTCAATTTTGAGCATAGTATATACTAGTAAGCAGAGGATTTTTGCATTACCAATTTCCACATTTTGCCTTATTTGTTCGACTGTATTTAAGAGGGGCCGTAATGGTGCTATGCTTGGCTCTGGGTCTAGATTAAAGGTCACTGACAAGTGGATGTTCAGCCATGAATTTGCTTACAAAGTAATTTTTTGTTATTATTTGGTCGATGATACTTTGCACTAGGAGTAAGTTTCATCAGCTGGGTGGAAAAAATTGTTCAAAAAATCTGTCTTATCTTTTTTAAAAATATCTACGGGGCGACGGAATATCTCGAAAAGTAAAGGTTTCAAAGAACATTCTTTGGGCAGAAATTGGGAAAGGAGAACTAGGCAGTGACTTTGAGCTTGACCCAGGTGCAATTTTATAGGTCGCTTGGAAGTCAACTTAATATTTTTAATGTAATATTCTATTTTTGACACCGGAAATGAAATTATTTTAATAGAGTGATCGGAGTATTCCTCAGAATTTAGATTCCACGTTGTAGAAAAGCTCATACTTTTTGTATACTTTGTCTTTTTGTCCAATCCAGTCAATTTTAATTTAAATAAATAAGCTAAAAAATATTACAAAATGTGTTTTTTAATATGTATCTTAAAAATTTTAATACACAGGGTGAATTGCACGATGAGATTTCTCACATTTCTGGGACTTCCATATCCATACGTGGCAGGTGTATTACATTACAAGAAAAAAATCATGGAGTAACTCATCCTAGACCATTGTACCTTTACATTCAAGGCAAGACAGAGCAATCAGTTTTACGTAAGCGTTATAAAAAGCGCATCATATTTTTTCAATTTAAGATTTAAAATTTTTTAGTTGCTATAGAAAAAATTAATGAAATAATAGAAAATTTAGATAAATCGGAAATTGATAGCAATCAAGAAGCTCGCATGACAAAGTTTAATAATCGTCCACCCCCTGCCATGGCTCCACAACAAAATGCTAACAATCAACAAAAATCAACATTTGCAGAAAAATTAATGATTGGCTTAGAGCATGCGCCTCCAACTTTCAATTTGAGAGAGCAAGTCATTGGCGCAGGGGGTGCGAACTTAAATTACATTAGGAATGAAACGGGCGCAGTGGCCACTCTACGTGGAAGAGGTTCTTTATTTATTGACCCTACTTTAGGGGTGGAATCTCCAGAACCTTTACACTTATATATAGAACATTATCGATACGAGGGCTTACAAGCAGCTAAACAACTGGCTAAGAATCTGATTGAAACATTACAACAAGAGCTTATTCATTTCCAGCAATTGAATCAAAGTACACAGAACGTTTCCTTTTCAAGTGGTGGAACTCTTATTAATCAAGGACAACCTGTAGCTCAAATTAATGTTCCGCCACCGATGTTAGCTGTTCCTCCGCCTCAAATTATTCAACAAAACACAATTGACGCTCAAGGCAATCAAACAACCGTTATGCAGCCGAATTTTATTCAACAAAATCCTCCACCAACAATAGCTGCGCCCCCGCAGACAGTGCAGTCTTCACAACAAACTGTTATTCATCAACAAATTATACCGCAAACTGTCCCCATTCAACTGCAACAAGGAAATATGGTAATACAGCAGCAGGTGCAACCACCACCTACTATTGGGAATGTAAACATACCACCACCAGGTATTCCAATACCTATTAAAGCTGGACAGATAGTACAATTTCAACAGCCACCTCCACCACCAGGAGCGCCACAACTAACTCAGCCTCCACCAAATATGCAACTGCAACATTCACAACAGGCTACTGCTACACAAATCGTGCTTAATCCAGCACAGAATTACCAGTATCAATACATCCAGCAACCTGTGCAGGCAGGTGAAGCTCAAATACAACGTAAGTATATTATCTTTAAAACAAAAAAAAATGTAAATTTAAAGCATTTTTTACAGCTAATCAAGTGACTATTCAACACATCTATCAACCTCAGCAACAAATTCAGGGAATAGTTCAAACGGCACCGCCTCAGTCTCAAGCACAAGCCATTGATCAACTTCAGCACATGCGTTCTCAACAGTTTCAATCAACCGCTTCACAGCAGTATATTACAGTGCAAGGAAGTACAGCATATATGGTGCCTCCTCCAACAATTATACATCAAGCACCTTCTCAGCCAACGCAAACGCAAACAGTTCCCACACAGATAACAACATCCAATCCAAATATAATCATACAACCTCCGCCTCAATTACACCAAGTTCAAATGCAAATGCAGCCAGCAATTACTGTCCAAAATCTTCCGCCACCTCCACCAACGCAGTCGACAAGCTTAACTCAAGAACAGGGGAATCAGACAAATGGAGGGGATGAGAATGGAGGATCGCCCGCTAAAGATGAAGGGAAATCCAATTCAGATTGTGATGAAAATTCGAGAAAGTCGCCTGACGAGAAATCAGAAAACGAAGGATTAGTTAGTGAAGGGAATGGTGAATGTAACATACAATCTCCAGTAACAACGGCCACAATAACACTGCCGCCCCCTCCCCCTCCACCAAATCAACCGCAAAGTATAACTATCAGACCTCCTCCACCTCAGCATTTAACGTCAATTACTCTTCCTGCCACACAAGTACCACCTCCTATGATGGCAGTACCACCTCCAATGTCGTGCGTTCAACATCTTGTAGGAAATACATTGATTACTACACATCCCCCTGCTCAAACTCACACAAATCAAATTTATAATCAAGTGCCAGTTTCAATACAACAAATTCAGTCAACTGGGCAACAAATTCATGTATCAACACCCAGCGGTCAACACTTTCTTGTGAATGCTACTCCTCAATGGCAAACTGCTCCGCCACCAACACCTCAATTGACGCAACAGCATCAGATGCAACAAATATCTTCCAATGGAACTATACAAAATGTGCAAATAACTCATCAACAAATAGCCTCAAGTGGTGCAGATTTTCGTGCAATTCCACCTCCAGGCACTGCAGTTGCAGCACCACCTCCACCACCAAATGTACAGCAGCCACCATTAATGACTTTAAATCCCCAAGTTCAAGTTCAGTTTCAACCACATATGCTTCAACAATTTCCACCTCATCACTCCATAGAATCGGCACAAATAATAAGTGGTCAGGTAGCACAGCCTCCGCCACAATTTAATGTAGTTCAGTCGCAACCACCAAATTTACATATTCCTCCCGGCGCTTACCAACAACAACAAAATGCTGTAATGACATCATTTGCTCAACACATCAAACAGGTACAGTTTCATATTTATTAAAGTCACATAAGTCTAAGTTTTCGTTTAAAGTTTACGGAACAGTCTACACGATTCGGGAATAAACGAAAAATGGAGGAGGAAGATGGCGCTCCACCAAATCATCAACCCAGGATGGGGATGGGGTAAGAATTTCATTTTCTTTTTTATATATATATTATTCTCGAGTATAGATCAGGGAATAGTTTAAGGAGTAGATTTAAGTAAGTAGTGGTTAAGTTGGGCGGGTATGTGGGGTAATTTTCTATAGATAAAGTAGATTAAGTGTATGAGCGAAAAAGTAGTTAACTTTTTCGAATTTCTGAGAGTATTTACGTGATACAGTTTTGTTGCCTGGCTTATTTAAGATTCTGTTTCGGTATGATAAATTGTTCCCAAGCCTAACAAGAGTTCTCAAGTTGTAAAGCGATTTCCACCAAACTGTACCTCCCCACATTATGATTTACGGAGACCTTAATACTAAAATTTCTAAGCCACCGACACTAAGTAAAAATAAAATTGTAGCATATAAAAGAATCAGTATATTACAAATAAAATAAAAAGGAATTCATTTTCGCGAAATAAATTATATATTTTTTAACTACGACTTTGTATAACATTACACTTCTTTTTTTTCAATTTAAATTGTTTTAAAGATTTAATCAGATAACTTAGCATGTATTTTAAGAGTTGGATAATTTTAGCGTTGTGCGATGGGAATGATTCAAATAATTTCAATTGAATCAAAGATTGTAATTCTGAAACAGAAAGATTTGAGAAATTTTTAAATAAAATCAATAAACTGGAGAATTCTTCTAAATTTTATGGAATTATTTTTATTACAAAATAGGTGGTAAAATTATAATTTGGAGCTATATTAACACATTGGAATTTTAATATTAAATCCCAATAACAAGAACGTGGGCAAACCAGCTACATTTGCCCCCATATAAAATTCGCGAGATGGCTGGATTCCCGACTTTTTTTCGCTAGCTATTTTCATCTTCAATAATTTTTGCTTTTTCATGAAATTTAAATAATGGGAGAAATTTTCCACTGCCGATTATAGGTCTGTTTCCTTATTTACAGGAATTATAATTTCTGATCAGGAAACTGAACTTTCCCTAACTCGATTTGTTTAATTCTTGCCGACGTCCTCACTTCTCCTCCTGCAGGAAAATATAGGATTTCGCAATTAACTGTGAACTGCCTGATTTGAAACCGCATGACTTTTCCGAAATTTTCAGGAAGTCGTTCCCTAACTCCTGCAGTGTAAATAAGGGAGGAAATGTAGGAAATTTTACTTGCAGAATTAAGGGAATAGACCTTATGTTTCGTCAATATGGAGAAGCTTCCGGTCACGGACCACAACACTGTAGTGAGAAAAATAAAAATTGATAAAGAGCAACTGATATTTTCCGAATCAGTTTTTAATCTTCAGAAGGAGTTTTTAGTTAAAAAGAGTCATTTTTTAATTTATATATTAAAATCTGTAAATTATAAAACTAAGCTTAAAATCTGTAGTCTCAAAGTAAATGGAGATTTTATATTTACTATTTTTTAATAAATCAGTCATTAGAAAATACCATTTCGTAAGAAAAGTGTCAGATTATTTTAGAAAATAAAAAAAACACTGAAACACTGAAGTGTTTTTTTACAAACTACGTCTATAGTTTGTCCTGATACTGCTAAAGCGCCTCAAAGAAATTTCTATTTTTCACCTCTGATTTTTTGATATGAACTTAGGAAAACAAGAGTTATTTCTGGTCTCTGTTTGCGACATATCCAACATTTAAAAAAAATATATTAAAATTCCAATTCATGTAACTGTCAACTATGATCATTAACAATTTTTAAGATAATATTTTGAATAAATTCATAATGGGGAGAGGACCGCATTGTTGGAAATCGTTTTCGCACTTAGGTGTCGTGGAGATAACAATGTAAAAAGTAGTTTTAAGACACTTTTTGAATATGTTTTGAAATCAAAATCAGCTTTAAAATAAGATTGTCAAAAATGTTTTTCTTTCAGTTCCAATATTATCATAATAAGATAAATTCTGTTGATCAAAAAATAAATTTACCCAATTTCCATTTACTCTCTCCATTATATTTACAGCATCACTAAATTAATAATCCTGTTTTATCCCTAAAATCGAATCATGAAATTCAAATTATATTGTTGACTGTATTGATAATCTCATTTCTGACAGTAAATTTATCATTTTATTAAAAAATATTTGAGTTTAAGAAAAATGTTTCATGGCTTCGATAAATTTTACCTTAACATGACATTTCCTTCTCATAAGTAGTTTAGTGGACGGTTAATTAAGAATTTTTCAGTTATTTTTTGTTTAGATTCTTTTTTTTTTTTAAATAAATATATTACATATATATATTTTTAACTTAAAAGTAATTACAAATTTAAAAATATATGAAATTCTTTAAAAAGTCAAAGAGAGCAACAACAGAACCAAAATCCAAATATGATGCCATCGACATCTCAGAGCCAACAACCACCGACATCTATACAATCTTCTACAAGTAATGGGTCTACTATGTCAAATTCAGTCGGTGGTTCTGCAAATGCTTCAGTTAACAAAGGCACAGGTATTGTATTTTTTAGAAAAAAATTTTCTATTATATTTTTAAGATTTTACAGGAAAATATAACTGACAAAAGTGTGAATAAATTCAATATTTTATAGTATTAAGTTTTTTTTTATATTTACATAGTATCTTTAGTATTTTTAGATAAACTTTGGCTTTGATCTCACACAAAGCAGGATGGTATATATAGTAATTCATTTATTTCAGACACAATATCGAGATAATATTTCGAATTTATCTTTTAATTTATTTGTTATATAAAGCGCACTTTCATTTTCAGCAAGTATTATGGTACTATTTCACAAATAATCACAACAGCTGTAAAGGTGTCGGACAACTAAAACCCTTGTCCCTCAATATAAACTTTCCCTACTTTTCATATATATATATATGCATGAAATTAAAAAAAAGTGATGAACGTAAGATCTGGCAAGCTTATTAAACTTTAACGTGAAATGATTCATAAAGATATTTATTGATGCCGTATTTGAAAAGTAACGCAACTCGAACATATAAAAATAACATAAGAGGTAACTTTGGAGAGAAATTATCTTGATCAGGTCTGTCCAGCCCGTGGTCCAGCGCCATAATTAACCCATTTGTTATTATCGCCCGTTAAAAAGAACGGCATTTTTCCAAATTCTTAATAAAAGAAATAATTTTTATTTTTTGTCCGTTTATAGGAATATATCAAGGGTAACAATATAGTAACAAGTGGGTTCTCATGAGGCCTAACATAAAATCGTAAACTTCCTCAAAGCATTGAGGGTTTTGTGTATTTTTTTTTGTATTCGTGGGCTTTGTGGTGCTATTTTTGTGTACGGCTCAAAACAAGTTTTTTTTCTAATGTGGCTCAATGAAGCTAAAAAAATTGAATTAAATTTTTAAGTGAAATTCACTTGGAAAAATACTGGAAAAATGTCTATACTAAAAAATGATCTAGGTAAATAAAGAGTTCAAACCGCCAGTGCACCGATTGACTTGCCTTGCACAGACACTCACAAATTTGCTATCATTTTGAATAATTTCAATTGAATTACTTGTAGATTTACTGATTCCAAATCCTTGTGTTTTTCGAAGTGAATTTCACTTCAAAATTTAATTCCATTTAAAAATGTTCATGCCCACCAGATGTAATACATTTCTGTCTTGCGTTCAGTTGTATACGAAACTAAAAGGTTGGACAGGACTATGTGGTCTTGATGGTGTTACTCTTATGAAATAAAATGAGCGTTGGAAAATTTGTGAAATAAATTTCTATTATAAAATGAACAAGATGTAAATCCTTTATGAATTTGAAACATCACTTCAAGTATAGTAGATGCTAGGAACAATAATGGTAATTTCGGTTGAATTTCTTTATTTATTACAGTTTGTATTTTCCCATTTTATCTACACTTTTATTAATTTATTTTATATATTACTGAAAGACGCTGCGAAGAAAATAGTTTATATTAATAATAGAAGCAGAAATTTTAAGATGATTACAGATATCCAAATTTAATAGTGATTTTGCAAAATTATTCTATGGTTGTGCTTTTATTGAATGGATCAATAATTTTTTATCAAAATGGGAATAATTACAATGTACCAACATTCGATCCTGTACAATTTATTTACATATAAAATGAATGGTGTTTCCGAAATCAGAAGTTCGGAACGATAGCTCTTAAAGGTTCTTATACTGCTCCCGTCGCAACGAAATTGAAAACGAGAAGATATAAAAATCGCGATCCGAGTCAAAGCGAAATACTTTTTCACTGATCATTTCTATCACAAGAACATTATTGAGAAGCGATCTTTGGTGTTCTCTGTTGGCGTTCCCTTGAAAAAATCAAAGATTACTATTATAAGCAAAAATGGCGGTCTAAACGGTATGCGGGATTTCGCCATTGTGGATCATCTGAAACGGGAAAATTTGAAATAAAAGTTTATAACACGTTCATGACGACGTTCTTTTTCTCTCGTGTATTTCGGAGTTTACCATGCAATTCTCTTGAGCAACTTTCGTGTGAGTCACCGGTGCCAAAGAGGACATATCTTAAAAGTTTCATATTTTACTACGGAAGGATGCAGCGCATAAGATGATAATGTTGTACGAGCGGAGTCTCTACTCGGGCTGTAAAAGATTATAGAAGGCGCTCTTCTACCAGACGGATTCCTAATCAACAGATTTTCCAACTTTGTATCGGCGACTTCGAGAGACTGGTATTCTTTGTACGGTTGGCGTTAGAAGATTTTGGGAAATCTCCCATATTATGAGCAAAATGGGATATAGGGGAATCAAGCGTAGGTAAAAAATGTAGCATAGCTTCACAAGTGTCGGTTCCCAGAAATCCAAAATTTTATTTACAAAACATTCCTTAGTAGGGAAATTTAGAAAAATTTGAAGTTTTAAATTTTATAACTCGTGATGATAGGAGAAGGGCAGAACTGATTTAGGGATCACTAGAACGGGCGAAGGAGTTCTCTATGAAATGACACTATAACAAGCTTCTTAGGGGTTATATTAAAAACGTTACAGGATATTGGAGTTGTAAAGGAACCCAAAAACATAAATCCTCTCCCCCATTGGAAATGACGCATTTTTTGATGATTCCCACATCTCAAGCCGCTAGAATATTCCGATTTCTGTAAAAAAAATTCTTTTTTTATTTTAAGTACTTAACGTAACGGATGACAACTAAAATATGCGAATAAATTTGAAAGAAATACTAAAATTATATATTATTATATACTTTATTAACCATTGGTTTTATTTATATAAACATACTAATAAGAATTAATTATAAAATTACTGAATTTCAGAAAAGAGTCCATTATCGGTGATGCCACGTAACTTTATAGAAATTAGAAATATAATCAAAAGCCATCTGAACACCATTCTGGTCAAAATCTTTTTAAACGTTTTCTTATACGCATTTTCAGTTGTTTCGTATTTTTTTTTTAGTTTCCATGAATCCCTGTAAACGTGTGCTTGCGAATTCACAAAAAAAAAATCCTCGATGTACGGCACTATGAGAGGTTAATAGGATTTTTGTCTTTTAGTAGAAATGGCATACTTTTGGCATGAAGATAAATCTTGGTGTTCTTTGTACAATGCCCCGGTGCTCTGTCTGGCCAAATTTTTTTTTTTTTCGTGGTGATTGGAGAATGATAAAACTCGTTGCTGTCTGGGAAATAATCGGTTGTATACGTAAAGCTTTATTTAAGTCTCAAATCTTATTTTCTCACAGAGTTTACATGTAAAACCCAACAAAAAGTGAGATTTGAGATCGAGATAAAGGTTTTCTCATGCGATCCAATATAATGAACTTTCAAAACACCGGTTTTCAGCGAATCACAGCTTGAATTTACGAGACAATTCAAAACATCAGATATTTCTGATTTCAAGGAAAGCCAATTTCTTAACTCTTCATCAGCAGCAGAATTAAGATAATGGTTTTTCTTCTAGCTGCTGAACATCATTGCACAACAAAAACCAAACAAAGTGCAAAATATTACCAAAAACGCCTGTGTAGACACCGGAATTTATTAGATCACAGCATCGTCCGTTGCACCAACTGGAGAGATGTGATTCGGTGAAAACAAGTGTTTTGATTTTTCGTATTTTAGAAAATTAACAGATTTTTCCCTTTTTAAAATTTTTGCAATTTGTAGTGAACTTTGTCTCAAATTTTAGTTGTCTCCCATTATGTAAGCCGCAATTGAGAACAGGAATATTTAACTTTTTTTTAGGAATACTTCAAAATAAAAGTACATAGGCTCATGAAGTATATAAGGTCAGATTTTCTAATCAACCCATCATGGGTATGGGTGCCGTATGGCATCGTAAAACCTGATCAAAAACTGTTGTCTCCCAGTCAGTTAGTTCCTTGTATTTTTGATTTACAATTTAGCTGTCTAGACGCATAAAGTTAATATCTAAAAAACTGAATCCCATTTTAGAAATTAAGAAAAATTTGCGGGTGTTGAACGGATTAAAGCATTCATAGAAAAAGAGTTCAATGCTTGTGCTCAAGGCCAGTTTATGTCTTGTAGTTTAGAGGATTTTGCGTAAGACCTTAAATATGTCTGTGTTGGTAGGAGGCCTTTTAGCAGCTTGCAGTAATATGAAACTTAATAAATCTGTTCTATTCTGCATGAGTCGTATATGATTCACGTGGCCTTCAACAAGGTAGTAAAATATGCGAAATAAAATAGAATTGACAATATGAAAGCTTTTTGGTAAGGCGAACTTCAATCTCGAACATATAACGATTTATTAAATCCATAAATTATGAAATGGGTACATAGGAAAAGTGCAGCATATTCCATCTCAGCATTTTTACACTGACTAGCGCTGGAAATCCGAAATTTAACTCTTTAAGAAGGTTTTATAGAAATTTAAACTCTTTTGTCGACTATTTTATCAGTCTCCAGGGTTTTCTTGTACTTAGGACGAAGCAATTAATCTCTAATTAGGGTTTTTCCAACAACTTTTTGAGTATTTTGTTTTGATCTTTTTTTGTTGTATTATTAGCACTTTTAGCTTTTTATGATTTGTTATTTTTGTTTAATATCAATTTAAATTAGAAATTACCATAATTTCTTTTTAAAGTCAGATATTTTTCTCAACGTTTAGATTTAAGTACAATTATTTGCAAGCGCTATTAACCAATTTTTTTACGAATTTCTCAATACTTTGTGTTTACTAACATGAAATTTTAATTTCAACAGCTTTGGAACGTTGGAAGGTTCATTTTTCCTTCAATATTTATCAAATATTTATTTTTTCTTTTGGATATTTTAGTAACAAATTTTTTTCATTGCTTTATTGCTATTGTGAAGGCACGTTTTTACCAAGGATTTTTTTTTCAGAAAATATTCTAAGCAAATATTTACATATTTCACTACAATGTACGTTAATTAAATAAATTAAGTTCTTTTTCATTTTAGAACTATGTATAATTTTAACGACCATTCTTTTTTCTCTCACTATATAATTAGATGAGAGTAATGGTGGTAAAAACCAAATTGATCGATCAGCAAACCAACAGCAACACCACTTAAGTAATCAGCCGCCACCACCACCACCGCCAACAAATTCACCATTTCACCAGGACAACCGATCATTATACAAACGTGATGGGAGTGATCTTCATATGGATGGTCATCCTCGTCCATCATTCGATGGACCACAAGGGGGAATGCCTGGAGGTCCGCCTTCACATGGAGTTCGTGGGCCCAGATTTCATCATGGGAACGGAATGATGGGACCGGGTCTCGGCTTTGCTATCAGGGCCCCACATCACATGCAAGACAGTGGGGGAAATTTCCCAATGCATCGAATGAATTTTGGGCCTCCACCACCTCCGCCACCATTTCGTGGGGATTGTCCTCCAAATATGGGCGGAGGTTATGGCCCACCACCACCCCGTTTTAGGGGACAGTGGTAATGGTAATCTCTTCAATAGCTCTGTACAGAAAAGGAATATAAGTCACTTTTAAAAAGTTTTTAAAACTTATCGCAAAACGATAAAATTATTTTAGGGTGTATTAAATGAACTAGAGTTTTAGGATAGGACTAGAAGTATCCAGTATATATATTTTTTTGAAATTATTAGATTAACATGTGCATATATAGATCCTTTTTTTTATATACATATATATTTCCTTTTTTCTCTATTCTCTGAAAATCTAGAATTCAAGCAACATTCGCGCTGTGAACTTTGTAAATATTTACTTTTCTTGACGCAGATTATTAGATATGCTACTTGAGCTTTTGTAAATAGGACTGAACAATTTTAATTATTTATTGTATTGAGTGATATCAAATGCATTGATAAAAGAAATCTTTCATGGTGGTTTTAATATATCCCAACCAAATTCAACACACTCGTAAAATTGACGGTGCAGAGGGAAAGTAAGGAAGATCCCTGCGAAGGTAGAGGAGCTCTCAGCCTAACACAAAGATGGAGGCTCGATAGGTAACTGATTATGCTTTTCAGGTGCGGCAATTTGTTCAAAATTCTGGAAACCCCGATTCAAGCTTAGCGAAAACTCACTGGAGGGAAATCACCACTGCTTCGCGCGCCTAAATTTCCCAGATACGGCCCTAAAACCAGATTTTGTGCACACGTTAGTTAGGACCTCCACCATCGTTTGCGCCCTCCGCGGCCAAATCGGGCAAAATTTAAAATTTCCCTCCAAAAAATGCCATGGGCTATAGCCTTGGCACTTTTTTGGGCGAAATTCTAAAGTTGATCGGATCGGAGTGGGGGAGGGCTCGTTCGAAAGGGGATGGCCTGCTGAGCGCGTGTACAAAATTTGGGCGAAAAAGACCGCGAATTTGCGGAGCCAGAGCGATTTGCGCGAAATCACCCAGGAAAACGCCTGCGAGTATGCAATTTTGGTTTTTGGCTCATATCTCGCGAACCAAGGGGCGGCCCGTGGTG
>QYTT01089136.1:4594-16730 GCA_006980735.1 Dasypogon diadema | reverse complement strand
TCAGTGGTTCAGTGGATAACGGGGTCTCAAATTCAAATGCCATAAGCACTTACCAATGGCCGAGGTCTTTCTGCTAACAACAGATTAATCGTTAGAAATTAAAAATTATGTGGTTCAGAATTAATGTTAGTCGCTATGGCTTTTACGAGGAATCATTTCCAGCTGACCAATCGATATTTACATGAAATATTTTTTTTGCTTATATCGGAGATCGGACGTACAAATAATGAATTCACAATCGGTGCACCCACGATCTTTGATTTTACATAGAAGTTTTTCAAACCTCGTAAATATTACCTACTTGAATATACAGGGTGTCCAGAAAGACTTTAAACCAATGAAGTGGAGTGATAGAGGAGATCATTTCAAACGAAAAAATCTATATACAGGCAGGTTCTATTCTTGGCAGTTCAAAAGATATTTGAAATTTTATAATGTGTTTTCTTACATTAGATGTTCAATATTTCTTCCATTACATTTCTCTTTTTGATCTCTTTCAGTATGGCTTTCATTTCGTAGACTACTTCCTTTACGTAGCCCCACAAATAATCTTCTACCGAATTGAAGACCGTTGACCTTCTCTGATTATCATTTCAATAACTTCGTATTGGTCACGCATAGTGTGGAGAAGTAATGTCCTTTTTTAAACATCTAATGTATGGAGAAAAAAATCATAACCTGTATATATTTTGTCCTCAGCTTTTTTTCCCCAGAGGTTTCGATGACTATATATTTAAAAAAGTTTGACTTGATTTCCAGAACAGAAGAAAATGGGAAATATTCAATGATCTTTGAGGTACCAATCAGAATTACAGACTTATTCTGTTTTGTCCCTGTGACTGAATATGTTTTGGACTATTGCAAATATATCTGGATGAAGAACTGAATATTTTCCTTCCAATAGAAAATCGTTGCAATATCCATATACTTGTTGTAAATTACTGCAGTCTCTGAGCACATTATACTCTGGTCAATTTACTGCCTCACAATGCATTAGGTCTTTGTATCTTCACCTCAAAAAGACAAAAAACTTCAATGGAAAGAGAAAAAAACTTCTATGGAAAGAGAAACACCACTTTCAACCTTTTCATTTGTAAAGACTTTCTTGCCGTTGATACTGTCAGAGTGTGTTCCTCCTTATTTTTCTGTCGAGGTCCGGTTCCCACTGGATTGGACGTGGAGGATCAATTTCTTGGCCACACAGATCTCCTGATCTCAATCCTATGGACTTTTATGTCTGGAGCCGCTTGAAGATCTGGTCTACTCCTGACCAGTTGATTCCAGGGACCCATTGTTAGAAAGAATATCTTCGGCCTGTGAGAGATTAAGGAGCAGTACAAATCGTGGTGTCATTATCCAAATGTTCTGGATGTCACAAGCAGGGATCTGTTTTCTTCAGAACGGTAGTCGAGTACCATAGAACACCTTTTGCACTAAATTCTCTGATCTTCTATTAATGTTAGTATTTTCTGAACGACTGAAGATATAGACGTGATTGTTTTTTTTGCAAGGCCCTTGAAGGACACACTTTTTGCAAGACGAAGGATAACATGTTGATTTTTTTACTTTAATATTAGAAAGTTTGATATTAAAGTATATCTAGGTAGTTGTAGCAGTATTAGATACTGTTGAAAGCTAAGTGCATGTACTTTCTGACAAGCCCTATACCATTATCCTACAATGTCCTTTACAGGACTTAGGACACTTTAAGTATCAGCAATCCCTCCAAAGGCGGAAAATTTTTAATTTAAAAAAATAAGGAGTGATTTTTGAGGTGGGGGTCTCAGAATAAACGTTGATCAGGATACCTCCGTATACAATCGATTGGCATATATTGGAACACACCTTTTATATTATAGAACATTTGACCAGTTTTTTTATCGTCGTTTGACCGGTCGTCTTTTACGTCTCTTTTATGTTTACCTAAAAGATCCTTTGTGATCATACCTTACTGATTAGATTGGTGTCATCAATTGAAGATTGAGCCAATTAATGTAGTTCACAATCTTCTTCCATGGCTGCTGCATAGGAATGCGTAGGATGCATAGGCTGCTGCGTTGGAATGATGAATGCATTTTCAAGGTCACTCAGCTACAGATCTTAAAAGTTTCAAGCTCTGCTATAAAAAACTGACATTGATCATCCTCAACCGAGCCCCCTCAAATGTTAGTTTAATGGACAATGTACAGTCAATGGCTTCCATCTCGGTCTTTTTGAGCGTTAAATTCTCCATTACGTGCAGGTAATAAACCTCTTCGCCTGGTGTAGACTTGGATAAGTACTCCATGAAAGTAGATTCTGCACCGCCGCGTCGATTGTATACCAGTCTACAGCCTCGTTTACCTCAAAACTTTTATGCCCTGGTATCCACATTAAAATAATTATGTTTTGTTTTACTAATTGCTTCGGGGGAATCAGACAGTTTCATACAAATTTCGACTTACAATGAATGAGACAAATCGCTTTAGCGCTCCTTGACTCTCCGATAGTATAGTTATTTTTGCACCACGTACATCTGTGTCAATTTTGACGATATGTGCTCAGAACTTTATAAAGTGGATTTCTGCTTGGAGAAGAGGGTCGAAGTAGGCGTTTCGAAATCGTGTGTTTTGGACCATAAACCCTCTCACAACTGTGTATCAAACAAGGGATTCTTTTTTGAAGGTCATGTCACTAAAACGCCAAGTATGTGGGTCACTTAAGATATACAGTGGCTAGTCAAAATTATGCCGAGAAATTGGAACTGAACACGGATTCTTTGTGTACCTGACAAAAAGTGACCCCACATTTCACTATCTAATCCGCTTGCTAAAAGTCAATGAGTTCCGCTTTTAAAATTCATGACATTGTTAGCCACCAATTTTAATTAGCATTCATTAATTTTATTTCCACACATACTTAACAAAATATCACAATTTCTATACCTATAACTTCTATGGATGTATTTAACAAAAACACTCTCCAGTTTTTTAATGCTCTTTATTACAATCATCTTTATTGCAACCATTAATCAATTTATTTTTTTGTAGTGATTTTTCATCCTCCCTTCGGTGACAAATTGAACAATAAGTCGGATATTCAAGAGGCGGTGATCCGCTCTTTTCTTCTGGCCGAATTGGAAAATGTTTCCAGTGAGGGCATGGCATCTGCCTAGGTGGATTTGTGGGAAAATGTTCACCTGATTCTGTAGACATTTTCCACATATATATATATATGGATTTCCAAAATTCACTTCCCTAATACCACATTCACTTTCTTAATTTGAAATTTCTCAAATCGTCTCTCCACTATTCAAAAGACAGTCTCAAACTGAGAAAATATAAACACATTCGCTTTGAAGCAAACAATTCCAGTCACAGTGCCACAACAAACACCACTTCTTCCAACTTATCTTGAAGCCGGTTATTTATAATGTTTTGGTGTTTTCATGGCTTGTTTTTGATTTTCACAGTCAACCAACTTCCAGAACGCATATTACACTTTTAAGAGTTTATTGGTATAGAAACATGACTACAGTATCTGAATACTGGCTGCTTTCCTATCTGAAGCAAATTATTCTCTCGCGTAAAAGTGAAATTATTTTTAGACACCCTTCAATTTCCTGGTTATCAGCTCTGATAACAAAGTACTTTTACTAAAGTATCTGAGATGCAATCGGTCTAGGTAATGTCTATGAGGAAGCCCGATCCAATTTCCATACTAGTCTAGCTGCTTTTCGCTCTCCAAAAACCAAACCTAACTATAAGCTGGCGGAGACATTAAAATTCTTGTCTTGCATTAGCATAGGCGATGTGCCTCTATTGCGATTAAGTCTTACTTTTAAGGAAGGCGACTTTATCTATGAATGTCTGACACAAAACTCGCTGTACGAAAATTTTTAATCATCTCCGAAATAAAATCGCAGTCTCTACAAAATTTGAATAGATCAACAATTTTATGTAAATATCAAGAAAATGTTTGGAAAGTAATGATTTTTGCTCATCGATAGTCTAAATTTTGGTCTAAATATGTGAAAATCTCCAGAATATTGAAGAAAAAAATTTCCAAATATTTACTTTTGCATCTAATTGGAAAATTCAGGTTTGAATGCCGACAGTATGAAAGCTCAATTAAAATCAAATGAAATACACTTGAAAATCGTTAATGTAAACACAAAGTTCTCGTGTAACTGCTATCACGTAATCGATTGAATTGAAAGCAACGGACCAAGAATAGACTCTCAAGAGACTATCGCCGGGATATGCATATTATTTACACTTTAATTGAAGAACAAATCTGTTTTTCAAAAATGCTCTTGTACTCTTGTTATTTGTGGCACTTTTTGCATAATAATAAGAGTGATATAATTCTGCGTTATATTCAGCAATAAACAAACCTCGGAATTTTAATGCAAACCTCTGGTACAAGGTTACTCAGGTATCACCATTCAAGATTAATTGATTGAATGTTGCCGAAGCAGTACCATGAAGACGCGTTTTTATCGCTGCTATAACAGGGCTGACTGTGGGATCCAGGGCGACTGTGAGTCAACCGGTCATGTTGGCCTCTAGGCAATCGGCTGTGTTGAGGCTCCCCACAGCTTCCCTCGCCGATACTTTTATTACTCATATAAAGAAGATAAGATCGGCGGAAAATGAATCTCCTTCCAAAAGAAGGAAAGTAAAGCCGGGATCCTCAGGTACCTATGCCCAGATTGCCAGAAAGGCGGGTGACACCTATATACGGGTGACAGTCATGGATCTTGGCGGGTGGCAGTCATGGATCTTGGTGTATCTGGGGGAAAACCGTGAGAGAAAGACAAGCCACCCTTCAGGGATCTTTGAATGCAGCCTTTAATGCTGCCCTGGATGCCTCTGAGGAGGTGTTACCTGCCTGCTTCTCATGGTTTCAGAAAGAGCTACTACTGGGCGGTGTGAAAAGACACCGACACGGTGGACTTCCTTAGAGAAAGAATAAGGGAGCTTGGGGAGTTGGGTATCGACCTACAAGTGGTAGGGCTAGAGAAATTACCGCAGTTCTTCGGGGCATATGCGGTTGTTAAGGGTGAACCACGCTCAAATGAATACATTCTTGCTTGTCTTAAAAAGCATAATAACTTTCGGACCGGGTTGTGAGGGGTCTACCATCGGGGAGCACAGGATGGCGCTATCCTGCTCACATTGGGGATTGATCGGGACTCGTTCAAGAGGCTCGGAGCCAGGGAGGGAGAGGCTTTCTTTATTTGGAGCACCATCACATTCAGACCTTGCAGCAAATATGCCAGGCCGGATAAACCTAGTGCTGCAGGCCCGGAGAGGGTACTGGGCAGTTGTCTGTGGATGACAACCGACCCCCGGAAGCTGTGAACAAGATGGCCAGATGATGGGTTTACGAAATTCCCATCCACCGTAGAGCGAAACACCGGTGAGGGCCGGTCAGGATTAATATTCCCGAATCGTGCCGACCTTGACCTGGCCAGCTGCAGTTCGATTTCTGCGGTCGACTCGGAGGAGGAATCAATGCTCTTGGAATCGACCGAGGACAGCGGCAGCACGCTGGTTAGAGGAAGATGGCGATAGGGAGGTCGATAAGGGTCATTCAAATCGAGGCTCTTGGAGTCGACCGTGGACAGCGACATCACGCTGGTGGAGGAAGATGGCGACATGGAATAAGGGACATCCAAACCAAGATCCATCGTAGCAGGGCGGCTACGCTCAACCTGCAACTCATCTTTAAAAGGAACGCCTCGGACATCGCATTCAGGAAACTTGGATTTTAAAGGACTCCATTTCTGAGTGGCGAAAGGAGCTGCAGATATTTTACCACCGTGGTGCACGTAGGCGTAAGAACTGTATTGCGGCGAAGAAAGAACTAAGTTTATTTCTCACTCCACATGTTACATCTGAGGACACTACGGTGTTAATGTGGGAAAGTTTGGCGGAGGGGAGAACTAAAAGGACTGTTCTGTTCCCCTATGACTCCGATCAACCAGCTCCATCTCCCGAAATTGGAAACAGCTTAAGTATGCGGTCGACACCACATACGCACTCACCTTCGTTACCAGAAACCGTAGGGAGGTTATTGATATCACGTTGGCAACAATTTTGATAACTTGGAACATTCATAACTGCCGAGTCTCGGTCCACATGATCCACATTATTTAAAAATGTTTTCTTTTCAAGAAATCAACCTTAGCTGTGTTCATAGACGTGGAAGACGCCTTCAATGTCTTTCTTCAAAAGATAGTCGAGGTGTTTTACAAGCTTGGAGTGAATCATCCCATTAGGGATTGGATTTCGCACATTCTTGGTAACAGAACGATCTTTGCGTATCTCGGTGGTGAATGCAGGAAGGATAGGGTGCTCAGGGGTACCCCGCAAGGTGGCATTTTGTCACCACTGCTATGAGTTCTCGTGATAGACGACCTTCTGGAGTACGCGAGGCAAATGGCTATAGGGTTGTCTGTTATGCTAATGATCTAGTCATTCCTATAACAGGACCCTTTGAGACTGACCTGGGTGGTGTGATGCAAGGCGGCATTCGATTGGTTGTTAACCGGCTGAATAACTTCGGTCTCACCATTAACCCTCAGAAAACTGAGCTTTGCCTCTTCACCAGGAAGAGCAAAAATCCTTCCATCTATTGGTTCCGTCCAACTGCAACTAAAGGAACACGTCAAATGGGGGTTACTTTGGAAAAGAGGTTTGGAAACTACACTTGGAGAAAAAGGTACGAAAGGCCTATACTACTTGCCGAACGGCAATCGGTAAAAATTGGGGAATTAGACCACGGATGTTAGCCTGGCTATAGTAAGGGACTACCTGTCCCTGAACAATAATCTAAATATTCTATGGGTGTCAGGCCATAGTGGCATTTACCGCAAGGAGAAAGTGGATGATTTGGCGCGGGAGTGGGCTTCCTCTGATTCCCCACTCTCTTCAACGGGGATGTGAACTAAGTACACTGATGCTTGTTGTAGGAAATGCGGGGTCAAACAGAGGATGTGACAGACTTTCTGTGCCACTGTCCGTCACTCTCGGCGAAAAGATTTAGACACCTGGGGCATCACTGCCTTGACGAATTGCATCAGGCAGGCGAAAAGGGATGGGAGCATATCCTGGCTTTCACTAAGTCGACCGAGTTACATAATATTCTCGGTGGAAGATCTATGGGCCTGGAAGTGGCCTAAGTTCAGGGGACCCCCGCGGTTCCATACGCTTTAAAAAATAGAAGAAAAAAACTGTGCTCTGTACATCATAGTTTCCTGAGCCTAGGTATAAAAGAGATGATATATCGGACCATTTCCTAGTACAGTTTGCCTAGTGGAGTATCTCATCCTGCTTTCAATAAATTGATTTAAACAAAGTCGACATTTCTATGCTAAGCACCACTCCTCCTTCTAATATGAACGCGTTATAAGAACTTTTCACGTTAACATATTGCACACCTTAAAAAGTTAAAATGCTTTCATGCCTCGTACTCGTCAACTAAAATTCCTTAACACGAATCCAGTGCTGAATGCCATAAAATCTTAGGTACAAAACATGTGAGAAAGTTTACAGCTTACCTTTAATTAAAGTATGTAACACCTGTTGCATGACACGATATACTTCGAGCATGGACGACCACAAAATTAGGTCTTTCCTTCAATTGACAAATTTATGATAGTTCTCTACTGTTCTGTGAGCTCCTTGGTAGGTGTCCTATGGCAAACACGAAATGCGGTACGGCACACGAGCTGTTCTTCTCGAATGTCGATCTAAAAGTAGCATATACTAAAGTTCTAGGCATGACACGCTACTTGGCAGAAATTGCCCACTAAACTTTCGCTTGTTAGCCAACTTTCAGTCTTGAAACGGATCGCGTGGAGAAAAGTTGGGAAAAAAGTTTTGAAAATTCGGTGGTTCGGTCCCATCGAGGACATGGAAGTTTTCTTTAAGTTCTTTTTTAACGGTTTCATTTTTCACGGTCATTATCTTTAGTTTTATGGAAATATCATCGTCCTGTCGTTATTGGACCTGAGTGCATCTGTTACGTGCCAATATTATGTCCAACCAGTTGTTTTTGTTAAGTTTAGCGGATATATTCTCAATATATCCGGAAATCTTTAAGGAAATTTTAACCACAGAGGAGGAAAAGCGGAGTTTAGAAGGTGCTCTAGCTAAGGATTTTCTATATCTTCCAAGTGATGTGGAATGGCAAGAAAAAGTTTACTATCGACTGTTGGAAGTTCAGAAGAGAGTCAACAAGGCTATTGAATGTGGTTTGTTAGTATTTTTTCTTTAATGTATTTAATTTTTAATGTATTCAAATTTTGTTTAGATTACCTTTAATTGTCCAGGATTACTTTAGTTCTTAAAATTTCTTAAATTATGCAATTAGTGAAAGAACTGTGATGTTACCAATTTTTTTTAGTTTATATTTTTTCACCGTCCACAATTTTAAAATATTTCACTCTTTTATTATTATTAACAACAACAAAATTCTTCCAACACCCATGTTTTTCCCCTAACAATGCATTTGACAGCTGAAACTCTACTTAACCCGACCAGTTTCGTTGAGTTTAACTGAGTTTAACGAATCTCAACTCAACTCAACTCAACTCGAATTTCCATTGTCATTAACCCGAGGTCAACACAGATTCAACCTTACATGGAAACATGTGATTGTGATTGTTATACAAAATAGGTAATCTCGATAGCATAGATTTGAAATCGAACGGGCTTTGCTTGACATTACGTTACTTATTGTTATAACAAGACGAAGACGAAGATAAAGACCTGGGGCCGGGGCGGTAGCACGTACAGTGAGTACAAAAAGTGTTCGTACAGCAACTGTGAATGGAAAGGTATGACAATATTTTTGTGTTATACGATTTTAAAGAAATACTTCTCCTGGTTGTAGTTTTGTAGTTATCTTTAGTTTAATTTGACGGTAAAAGATTTTTGGAAAGATGCACTTTTAATTGCCGAAGATAAAATATACTTCTCAGGTAATCAGATTTATGTACAAAACAAAATCTTTCTTTTTTCTCCTAGTTATGTTGGCATTTTTTCACTTTTTCAATGTGTGAGATAGGTATAGACGGTCTAGTAATATTTCTGTCCATTTATTTGTGGAATTTTCAGAACAGGACAAGATAACGGTACTTTAGTTTGATAAGAAACCTTTGTCTCAAAATTCTTCAATTGTCACTTCCAGATCTACGTTACACTAGTAAGCAGTAAATGATTCGATATAAGACTTAATATGCTTTTAAATGATTCCTAAAATGCATTTGTACAACTTCCCGTTTACGATTATTAGAACTACAAACTTACCAAATCGAGCAACTGCTGCAACCCTTTTCAGTTAATAACGGTATTTTTCGTAAAATTTCTTGAGAAGTATAACCTTATTCTTAGATATTATTAAAGTGAACAAAATTCCCTTTACTTTGACCCCACATTGTCGCTTATAACCAACAACATTTTTGAATTAACAGCCAGGTGCAAAATGTTTGTGTTTATTCCTAATTGGACGAAACCAGAAGTATTTCTTTAAAATCGTATAACACAAAAATATTGTCATTCTCTTCCATTCACAGTTGCTGTACGAACACTTTTTGCACTCACTGTAACTTGTTTCGACTCAAGTCGAAAGTGACGTTGCGAGCTTGACTAGTTTGTATAAGACTTCGTTAAATGCCAATTTATATTATTACAACATTGTAAGGAAATAGTGCGAGCGGGATAGATAAAGCTAATATGATCAAATACGAAAAAAGATAAAATATATTCCATCAAAATTTTACGAGCTAAAATGTCAATTTCTCCACTGGAATTGAAATTTCTTTCTCCTTCATTCTTCGTCCCTTTTTTACACATATCGTCAATCAATAAGACCATCTCGTTCAGGTTTTCAGTAAAAATGCATGTTGTTGCTATGTAAATTGGCCTTTAAGTCGACGATGGAAGTGAATTCCTTTTAACAATAAAAAACACATATTTTCATTTTATTTTTATTTTTTTTTGCAATAAGCTGCACTCTTTTACAATTAAAATTAAATGTCTTTAAGCCAAAATAATACGTTTAATAGTACTTTGGTATATTGTGGTTGTTACATTAAATATATTTTTTCCTTTTGACATTAAAAAGATCGGGAAAAGCAAGATCTCAGTGGGCTATCGGATGCAATTGAAAAAGTTTCACGAAAACAAAGGGAAATTTCAAATTAACTGTCAATCGGAAGATTTCATAGTTTCGACCTTATATTTTAGTATTCAATTCAATAGTCTGCATATTTATTCTTTCCGTTCAAAACCAGCTGTATATGGAATACCCACAGTGGTATCATATTGGTCCCGGAATTCATGTAACCCAAACTAATTCCCCACGTTCTAGCATGTTTGAGAATTTGTTGATTTTTTAAAAAAATAAAGTGAAAGAATTTATTACCAAGTGGATATATGGCATCAAACAAAGTTTTGTCTTGAATTGAGGGTAACTTTTATAGAAATCAAGCGACTGGGAGTTTTATAAAAATTGACAACAAAAAACGACAAAACATTGCGTGACAGCCGTTGAAATGCTACAAGTGTTTCCCATTCAAAAAAACTTAAATTTACTAAACATTAAGAAGAAATTTCACTAGCCATAATTTACTCTTGAACTGATTACATATAAAAAAAATTGAAATAATTTTATAAAATGCAACCTAGAATCCCAGAGGAGGTGGACAAGAAAACTGATAAGCCTGTATGGAATCCAGCCGATATACTACAGCTGAAATCTTCGTCACGTTCATCACCATCTGATCGACTGAAGAGAAAATGCGCTATAGATCATCCCATAGAATTCATTGATATCAATGATCTCAACAATTGGAGTTTGGATAACATATGCAAAGCTGGAAAATTGCTCAAAAAGCCACCAATACCTGTGATTTTTGATGACGATCATGAAATGAGAAAAGTTTACTCTTTGATCTACGATGTATTTCGATGTAAGTACAAAAAATTCTTTTTCAATTTGACCTTGTTTAGAACTTGATCTAGAATATATATCATTAAGACTATGAAACATACAAAATTTTTAAGTGTATAAGAAGGATTCTATGAATTTATGTCCATGTTTGTGCACGTGTTGTTTAGTCTAGGTAGGATTCCCTCATTTAACCACATTCTCGTTAGATAACAACAAACAATACTCGAAGATCTTATCTCTTCACACTGTTTTTTTTTGTATTTTGTTTTCTGTACGAACTTTATTCATCAAAATATTCACTATTACAATCTATTGTCCTTTGCCACCTATTTTCAAATCAAAAATTCATACAAAAAAAAATCCTCTTCTCTGGAAACGATGAAGCCCTTGAACATCCTCTCTGATTCCCCTTACGAAATTACAGAGGCTGCGGAAAAGATGGAATATGGTGGACGAGGAAGAATTTCGTAGCCAAGCTGTATAAGCTTAGAAACTCTTCTTCTTGAAACATGAGAGCTGGCATTGACGTGCAAGATGACCGGTCCGTGCCTGTTCACGAGCGCTAGCTATTACTGCTGGAATTTCTAGTGCATTCCATCGATGTCACGATGGTCGACCTCTTTGTCCATCGTTTTACTATTCCGCTGAAATCTGTAATGCACCACACCCTTCACAACCTACCAAAATGTTACCATAGTCTTCCTCATGTTTCTTGAAGACCTTGAAGTATGTCCTGGACATTTCTGGGCATCGAGCCATTGCCATGACCGTTTGGTATTATCGTAGACGACTCATTTCTCATCGCAGGTAATAATCCATCGCAGAAATTGCTCTCTGCTCTCTTCTTTGCTTCTCCAATTGTAGCTAGTCAGCGATTTATTGTCACTTTGAAATAATCAAAGTGTTTTGCAATACCTGCCAGAGTCAGACACTTCTTAGGTCTTCCATGAGGCTGAAATCTTCCTCACAGAATTTTGTACACCAACGTTGGCAGGTCTTGTCGGTTGTTATGTCCTCCCTACAGACATAGAAACAAAAATGGACCTGAACTCCCGTATAAAATACGTGTCCGTGAATGAAGCATTTTTGGTATGGGTGAAGAGCACGCAGAGAGGAGGGATTGACGCCTTAAAGTGACATTTCCCCTTGGACCATAGCCACTATAGCAAATCACTTCACCAATACAAAAATA
>QYTT01089135.1:17793-28040 GCA_006980735.1 Dasypogon diadema | reverse complement strand
GCAATTTTTGCAAATACATATTATCAAGAAGGATACTGCAGCCTAATGGAAATTTATAAAACTGTCCACTATACCTTGGGTCTTAAACCTAAACTAAATAAATAAATAAATAAAAATAAATAGATCACAAGTGCACTAAACACCTGTTCTTCTGTAGCAATGAAAGTCACACATAACCTTCCACCTCTGCATGTAATGTTTTTTTTTTTTAATATTTAAGGTATTGCCTAAATTCAGGGGATGACTTTATGATGCACACAGCACAGCTTAGTCGGAAGGAAATTAGAGAAAGGCAAATTGGAAAATATTTAATCTGACAAATGTTGCAAGTAAGCCGCAATTTATTTTTTGACTGTGCAAAAAAAAACTCTGCGAACGTGCGCCTCAGCCCGATCGACCACCGCAGTTGGTGTTATGTAGAGAAGGTGTCGTTGGAAATTGCAGACCTGGAATTGTGGAGAGATGTTACCCCGTAAAATACAATCGCTATCTTTGATTCTGAAGAGGCTCTGTGATCACATTTAGAGGCAAGAACTGTTCATAAAGATGGTAACTCCAAGATGAGAAGGTAAGCTTCAGCAGGGGATTATTCCATCTATTTACCGTTGTACCACATCATCTATTTCCAAATCACAGATTTCGATTGTTAAACGTTTTGGCAAGGGAATCGTCAACAAGGACTTTTGCAAAACAAAAGTAAAATTAATGTTTAATAGTCAGGCAGTCAATTTATATACTATAGCCTGGGATTATTTGAACATTAAAAGCAGCTGGTTAAAAGCAAATGAGTTGTCCTCATGATGGTGCTAACCTAGAGTGGAATATAGGCCAATCAATTAGCGGATAGTTTTGCCAGAGAAGGCTCGTCTTTCCGTTAAGATTCCTTCTGATGTATACCTAAGAAAAAGAATAAAGTGCTGAGAAAATACAATGAAAGTGAGGCGGTGGTAAAAGACCATATGACTGAGGTTGGCTAAACATTTCAGCAATATGGAAATAAACCCCATAATGGGTACCTTTTTCTCTATCTGCTCTATAAGGCCATTAACTTAAAAAAAAAGTGAAGAACGACTCACATTGTCTCCGCCTAGAAGGAATACATACTGCAAAGAATATCTTCCAGGTTGTGTTAAAGATAAGATCTGTAAGGAATTTATGTTTCACATAAAATACATTAAACTGAGATATTTTAATAAGAGCAAGTTACAAAAGTATTTAGCACCAGAAATAGAGGAACCGTTTTCTGACAATAAACGATAAATCAGTGCGTCAGTGCCTCAGAGGATAAGGAAATCAGTTGGAGTCCCACCGGCACTTATCAATGTTCAAGCATCGACCAAGTAATAACAGAAAGACTGTTCAGCTCCTAAGGTAGACGGAAAGCTAGAGGAAAATACGGGACTGATCATTGGGTGTGATGCTAACTAGCACGATAGAGGGTAGCAACGACGACAATCTCAGAGGAGAGGCGTTACTTGAATTTAGACTTGAAGAAATCTGCATATTGTAAACTAGGAAACGAAGCAAGGAAGTGATACGACCCTATGCAAAAGCAAGATGGCAAATTGAAGGGTAATGGGTCGAGCAACCACAGAGCCATTCAATTTGCGGTTGGATATCAATCCAGAAAGAGAAAGAAAAGACGCCGTACACAGAGGTGTTAGAGAGGAATCTGAAGGAAAGATGAGGAAAACAAAAACACCTAAGACCGTGATAAATGCAGAAACACAGCCGGAGGTAATACTCTCAGTAATGAGTGACGTATTTCGGCAGGTCTTACCTCCCCTGATGAAATTGAGAACTAGAACGAGGAATAATAAGCAGGCGTAGGAAGACTGTAAGGCGAAGAAGAGAGAAATGAAAAGAACTCTTTCATGACGATAAGGGAGTCGTGCTCCAACATAGAGACTCTCTCAAAAATTAGTATACTATAAGAGATAGTCACCAAGAACCCGGTATCCAAAATTGGTCTTGTTCGGGACAAGACGGGAAAAATGGCGAAGTCATTGGAGGAGATGAACAGGATTTTAATGGAGGCAAATTTTCCAAGAAGCTACGTCTCGAAGAGATTTCTGATCGTATGTAATCAAATGGCTACGAGATTATACCAGGGTACCGGGGAAAGGACGGTGTATTTGAAGAGAGTAAAGTTTCGCACCTTCCAAATCTCCGGGCCCGGATGGGATATTCTCTGCTGCAAAAAGGCCATTGTAATGCGGCTTCTGGGAATATTTTTCTTGCAACAGCGCATAAAGGTTAAGTAGAGGGAAACAAATTATTTTTTCTACCGAGGTGAAGTTCTTTAGGACGGTCGGCTTGATATTCTGTTAAAACCAATAGAGAGGGTACCAATGGACTACCTTGAGTGCAATACGCTGAACGATTATTCCTTTAAGTGGAAATCAACGCAATCTGCACCCCACCAGCTGACGAGAGTGGCAGAGGAGGAACAGAACACAGGGGGCATGGCATTGCTTTGTCCACGCTGATGGACATCGAAGGTGTTTTCGGCAAAATTCAGTATGAAAATCTGAAAATTGCCTTACTATTGGGCTATAGTGGTTAGATGAATGGACATGTTGAAGAATAGGGGGGCAATCAGGATTCAGATTCTTTTTCCATACTTGAAATATCACTGTTCATATGGAGAGAAGCGGCTCATCTTCAATGAGTTTTCCAGCAATACTATCGGCTTCAGGAACTTATTATTTACATTATCGTTGAGATTTCAGGATAGCTCAAACAGGTCTTCCGTCCTCATTCGTGACTGCGTTATACTTCCTGTGGAAGACTTTTATCTGTTGTCTCCTTGTTAAGAATTCCAGAGTTACATTGGTTAGGACAAGTGCTTTTCCATTTTTTTCTGTCAGAGAAATATGAGAGTCGATTAGAGCATACTCTTTCAATTTTAAAATTTCTGCAATCAAAAATCTTCTAGTGATAGAGATTCTAACTTTAAAAACCGGATTTCAATATTTGTCAAGGAACAAACGCTTGTGTCCATTATTTGGTCAATTAACCCAAAAGATTATTGCTTACAAGTAAAATATAATAAAAATAATTATTTTTCTGTAAAATAACAGATGCCTTGCTTTTATTTTAAGTTGTGGTATTTCTTTGTTTTATGTTGTGTTAATTACAGAAATAAACAAAAGAAATATATCTAGAATAGTTAAATTATCTTTACATACGCCAGTGAATCGAATTTCCTTCCATTCATTTATTCTATGCCTTTGCAGGATAACTGTAGACTTCGACACCAGAACATTTATTTCCTCTCTAGGTGTCTGCTTTGTATTCGGTTTACCTCTTCAATCATTACCTGCCAGCCACATAAATTATTACCCTGCCACGACATTCATACGGCAGATAACTTTTTCCATTCATCAATCTTGGAGAAGTGCGAATAATTCCAGGATCTTAAAAGTTCCTAGCGCCTGAATGAAAGAGTTCTAATCTGATCAAGTCGCTAATCTAATTTCGTTTGTTTACCAATCTCCTTAATTACTTTTGTTCCCTACTTCCAAACAGTCATACATCACTGATCTGATTAAAATTTGAAACGTGCCAGCCATTCCCAGTAGCCCAAGGAGCCGTGTATTAATTATGAACCGAAACCTCTATTAATTCAATTACCTCGGCTCCTTGTCATGAGGTTACTTTTCTCGGGTAAAAGTGCGCCACTGGAAGTGCCACAGCTTTAATTTCCGAAATTAAATGTGAGCGGAAGGGTAAAGCACATCATCTGATATCCTAACTTGAGTCCGGACCCAAAGAGCCGGGTTCCTCAACCAAACGAACGTGTTTAATAAGCTCGATTTCTCCACAGGTGATTGAGCAGCGTCTGTTTCCTTTGATTTATTCATGGCATTTGGAGGGATCAAATTTCATGGCTCACCCGTTAAGCTAACCTGTCCCTGTTTAGGTATTTTTCGGGTGATGAAAAATAGTTCTGTGCAGATGGCTCCTGATCCAGGGACTAGAACCGCTCCGAAAGCAGTTGTCATCCGGTCTAGTTTTTTGTTGCTTCCGCACAGCAACGAAGCCATTCACAGCGAATAAGCGAAAATGCAAATTTTAATGAATGAATCCTTTCTATTGTGTATAGCCAAAAATAGATAGGTGCGCCCACCTAAGGCGCTACCTGAGTGATATCTTCAGTGTATATTAATACCTTCACGGCACAGCGCCCGAAAGGACTGTTCCTCTTTTATCTCTGTCCTTAGATTTTGTAATTTATGGTGGCAGTCATTAATATTATTAATTGACACTAAAGCTGCTGTCACGTGCAAACGGGTTATGTGAGTGCGGGCTGAAATTGAATTTTCAGAGGAAAGAATTACGTTTTGCCGGCTGCGAGTAGGTAGGACAAAAATCATTAATTAGAAAGGAATCCTTAGGCGGCAAAGATGGGAGTTTTCTTTAAATTCGAGATTCGATAAATTCTCATACTTCTCTTTGAACAAAAACCATGTTCTGACCATACTGACTGGCAATAATAGTGCACACCGGGCTACCAGAATTGTGCCGCCACCACACTGATCGGGTGCAGTCAAATTGCAAAGTAGTCAATATCAAAAGGACAAATCCAGTGGGGCTTATTATAAACAATAGTTGCGTGTTAGGGGTCAGCATCAAAACTCAGAAAAATTTTAGGTGCAGGGATTCGCTGGAGTTAAAATGTAAAGAGGAAAGTTTCGAAGGTATTTCTACTCGATCGATATATCATTCTCAGTTGGATTTCACAAAGTCGAATGGTATGGCTCAGGTTATAGCAAAAGTTGCTAATTTTTCGGGAAATTAGTTTCTTAAAAATACGAAAACTCTTTCGATGTAATGGAAGTTGGTAAAGTCAGAAGCGCAGAACAATTCATACTCTTCCAAGAACCTATTCGAATATTTTGTATTCAGTACTCACCAAAAGAATTTCACATGTCCATAAACAAATCATCCTGTTTTATCAAAGGATTTTTCTTCTATGGCCGCCTTAACAGTGAGTCGACAAAAGATTATCGTCTTCTGAAGTATTTCCACGCGGGACACCGCTACGAAAACTTTCTGTATCCTCTAATTAAAAGAATCGTTGTAGTCTGGATCTGAGTTCTCGGTAGCGGCATGAATATTTTAATGAAGAAACAGGTGGTTTCAGCAGGAAACCACAAAAATAAAATTTTTTCCAATTTCCCCTAGTGATTTCACCAGCTAATTGTTGTATTTTAAGGCTTATAGATTGGGGCACTATTAGGATATAGGTTGATTATGCCTTTTTTATAAAACAGAAAGAAAGAGTATTGTTAAGTTTTTGAATCAGATTCCAGCTGGGCTGAACGATATCACATCGGTTAAGTCATATAGGGTGGAAGACGGCGACGATAGAGAGGAAGAAGCCGGTGATTTTGTGGTAAATCTTTCCAATGTTATTCAAGAATAATAATATCAGCGAAAAAAGATGAATAAGATGAAAATCGCAGCATAAAGGTGAATTCACTAAAATTAAAAGAAATCTATTGTTAACATAAAAATATTATATTTCTAAACTTTAACCACGCTCTTTTCAAAACAGCATTTTTAAGGTTAGCTAGCAGTAGAACTCTCTTTTTTATAAGCATGATTCTGTAAATAAACAAAAATTCCCAAAAATATATCTCTTTTACAGCCGGTTACCTCGTGAAGAATTCTCGAAGTGAAGATTCCGAGATTTCTTCGAGAATTCTTCGATTTGACGAAATTACTCACCACGTACCATAGGGCTTTTGCGATACTATTCAGCCGAGTCCTTCCCTCACTTTGAAAACTCTTCGTTGTCGCGACTGAAATAAAACTCTTCGTCAACTCTTCGAAAATTCATAGAGAAAACAAAACGAATTAGTTTCGAGTAAATATTTTCAATTTTAACCACACGAAGTTAGTCAAAATTGCTTTTTTTAAACATTTATTAGGGCCGAGAAATTGTAAACTGGAAAATTATTTGGAATTAGTTTCGTGTTAACCAATCTAAAAAGGACAGCTTTGTCTTTACTTCAACAGAAAAGAGATTTAAATTGCGTTCGAGATAAAAGTTTGTCTTCGGTTTACGCGAGATTTGGGCCAATAAAGGAAAAAACGAGAGAAATGAGATGAGAAAGTAGCAGAAATGAAATAATTGTTAATTTCGTCAAGTTTACAAATTAATGCGAATATTCCAAAATCTACTCATGCGCATTGTCTGTGTGACTTTAGGATTTACCTGAGATCTATAGTTTGTGCGTGCTTAATATGGGTTAAATATTTTTGAGGTGCTCAAAAACTTCCCTCCTGATGGTGGCCAGATTACCTTTTAAGAGGTAATGAATTCCATAGACCGATGTCATGAACAAAGAAAGATCGTTTAGATTACAGTATTGTGTGTCCAGGAACAACAAATGTTCGTCACCTTAAGGACAACGAAAATGTAATTTTGTCAAAAAGATAAAATGGTTCTCCTGAGGCCACAAGATTACATACATATAATAATGTACGAAATTTACTGATGTACTGATTTAGGCTGCAACCCAAGTTGTTGGAAGAAAATGCTGAAACGTGGTCATAGGGTCTTAAGTTGTAGATGTATCGGGCTCACGAAATTTCAATTCCATTAGGTAATAAAAGGAATTAAGAGACTTTTAACAAGCTTAAGTCTAGTGGCTTGTGGAATGTAACATGCAGAGAACCAGTAGCTTTGTAAACCACCATATATCTTACCAACAATTGCCTTCACTTGGTGTTCTCATTTCAAAATATTGTTTATAACATACGAAATGGTTACTTACAAAGCACGACAGACGGAATTGGCTGCTGGTATCGAGTGGGTCTTTAAAAATTATAAGAGATATTGAGTTTTTTTTGCGTTTAGTACAAGTCCATTCGACTTAGCTCATCGAAAAATTCCACACAAATCTTTATTTATTCTGGACAACACGTCTTCTAATAGGCTTTATTTTACCAAGAATTCTGGTCTCGGAAGGGACTAGGAGTGCGTCCTGCTTCAGCGAAGATCACTAGTATTTGCTGCCACTTTGATAAAAAAAACTCACTTTCATTACTCTTTTCCTTGCTTTAAAATGCTGAGGGCTTTACTTTGAAATTAATGCGTTAGCATATTTATGGGATCTTCAAGAAATGTCATAATTTGAGACGTAAAATGCTCTTGAATTATAGGAATGCATTTCAGGCAAAGCTTGAGATGCAAGAGTGCCTTCTCAACTGGTTTACTTCAAGGATGTGAAGAACTAAGATCACTTAGGATAAATTGAGTAATGAGTGGCGCTTGCTATAGAAATAGTAGGGATGTTCATAATAATAGAATAGAAATGACGTTGGGCTGCTCATTACAACCCATTGGCCTAACAAGATAATAAATCATCCGCATACATAAGCACTTCTCAGAACTTTAGATAAGAGAGAAGATCGTTGATGAGGATGAAAAAGGGGGGGGGGGATTATTGATCCCTGAGGAACCCCATAAACAATCAGAATAGGGAGAAACATGTATTGTCCTGTGGCAGACTGGACTCTATCTCCCAATAAAGTTTACAGCCAGATTTGTAAAATTCAAATTGTCTTTAAGCTTTTTACATATAATAGCATGATTTCCGGTATCAAAGGCCTTACAAAAGTGAAACACAATTAGAATAAAGAATAGAAGAAAAACTAAGGATACTAATTAGATGAAAGTCCTTGCATGAAGTTTTACGTTTTCTGGGTGTCAAGAATGGAGCTCTCGGATACGTTGTAAAGTAGGCGTTGAGGATGTTAGGGTCTAAATCGCATATCGACTCACATACCTTCCCCACCCCTATATCTCGTAAGAATGAACACTGCAATCAAGTCTGGAGCGGAAGTATCGAGCCTTGGAAGAACGTATTGCAGTGATTAACCGATTACGCGCTTTTCGGAAATGGTCCCTACTCACACTAGTTTTAGTCTCTTTTTACTATATGCTTACCACTGTGCAATACCTCTGTTCTTTACAAAACTTGTGCCGCTACTACAACACCTTGGCCTTAATATTTTGGTATGGAGACATTGCTCAGATTGTTCGTCGCACTTTGAACGCTCAGTCTTCTTCATTTCGTTAATCAATTAATTTTTAACAAATAACAGAAAAATTGTCATCTAAAGCATTTTTAAATGCAGCTTTGTAAACAAACCTCACATGACAAAATCATCTAGCAAAAATTCACCACAGTATATACCATATTGAAATTCACCACGCTCGTACTAAAATGAGTAAAGAGAAGCATCACCGACGGAAATCATTGGTGCTGTGTGCAAAGCACTCTATAAAAGCAGCGTCAGAACTCACTTCGACGTATTCCTTTCCCCATCGCTCTTCGAAATCAGATTACTGGTCAGCGAGTAAATTCCCTTGTCTAAACCACATTTTGGGTTATTGGAGGTAGCGACTAGAATAAATTTTCATACTAATAAAATGTTCCTTTTGTTGTGGGTTTCAACTGCAACAAACTTGCTATCTTTACTTTTCTTCATTTGTTGTTGGTATCGATTACAACGAAATTTCCCCTCTTTGCTGTGAGTATCGATTATTCTTTGTACGTGTTCTGGATACCTATTAGAACCGTTACAACATAACTTTTTTCTACACAACTGTTTTTGGTACCGATTGAAATGGGCGATAGGTAGTCTACAAGTACTTTTGTGGTGCGCGCTTCCATCACTCTCGTCTTTCTCTTCGACGAGGTTAGCCATAAAATATTATCTGCATTCGAGCAAGTCGAAGGGACAGATAAACTAGCCATAAAAAGTCTGCGTACACCAAGTAATCTGACACTACATTACAGATAAATTCACGCTAATTGTTTGTTTTGTAATGAGATTTACCCTCTTTGTACATTTAGATTTTGGAAAATGCTAACAAAGTATATTTCGAGCAAACGAAAAATATGGAAAAAAAATCAGAAGCAAAATATATCACGAAAATTCAGTAGAAAAAGTCTGTGTACATTTCCAAAATTGTGTTATTTCCCAAAAACGTAGTACAAATTTCAGAAGAATTTTTGTTCGCTTATATCTTTTAATTAAACTAGTGGGTCCTATAAGAGTACAATTAATGTAATATATGCGAAAATTACACAGTGGTTTTATTGGTGCACTAGATGACAGGAAGTCGAAAAGGCAAGAAATTGATGTATGCGAGCGTAAACGCATTATAGAATTACGGAAAAAAGAGAAAGGTTTTTGGGAAATTGGCAATATTGTTGGAAGACGACATTCATCTTTGCAATGGGCGGTGAAAAGTTTTGAAAAAGACGGGTATTAACACCTCAAACCCGCATTCTGGTCGTTCCTCAATGTCGACCCAAGAGTGAAACGTATTGTTATAAATGCAGTGAAAAAAGATTCTCGAAAAACAGCAGGACAGATCACTAAAAACATCGAATTCAAGTTTAATGAGAAAAATTTGTGCCAATACTACTTGAAAAATACTGAAAAGGCCGGGATTCATATCACACGTTGGAAGACCTTTTTTCAAGAATGAAGTAATGGTCTGTGGGTCAGTATTGATAGAGCAAGTATTGCTCTAAGAAAATTAGAATTCATCGTGCCTACCATGAACTGGTATGACTACCCAAATATTTTAAAGCGGAATTTAAAATCAAGTGCTGAAAAACTTGGATCAGGTGATGAATACTACTTTATGTACACATCGGATATTGTGAGGTTATGATTGCTTTATAATGTCACAAAACAGTTGCATGCACCACCGCAATTCTTCAGAATATTTATGGTATCTATACTAGAACGAAGAATTCGTCAATATCACATTATTTTGAAGAATGAGTTGAAAAGAGTTTGGCAGAAAATCTCAAAATTTACGTATTCTAGGCAGAAGAGATTGGAGGAAGTTCTCAAAAGTAAAGGATGTGTAACTAGTTATTAAATCTTAAGTTAATTAACATAATTTATAGTTTTAACTTGATTGTACACAGACTTTTTCTACCGAATTTTCATGACATTTGTTGCTTCTGATTTTTATTTCTCTAAAAAGGAGTTTCACATTACTGGGTGTACGCAAACTTTTTCTAGGCGGTGTATATATTGTATATACTTAGGGGTAGCTAGAACTGCAGTAGTGTAAAATTCGAAAGATTGGTTCCTAACAAAGCAGGAAGAAAAGAGATCGGAGGGTTCTACAAATTATAGACAATCTTATAAAAAGTAACAGAATTAAATGAGCACTCGTAGTGGAAAACCCCCAGATTTTGGAA
>QYTT01089132.1:63328-83755 GCA_006980735.1 Dasypogon diadema | reverse complement strand
AACAATTTTATAGAAAAAGTAATTGGCAACAATCTTCGGGTTCATGCCTTTTAAAGTTGAAAGGATTTTTTTCAGCCCGTGAAGATTACTTGATTCTATTTCAGTATTCTCCGCTGGTTGCTCATTATAAATTATTTTAAAATATTCATCCCAGTTAATTTCGCCCACTTTGTCCTTAAAATCCTTGTAGCTAATCTTGGATTCCTCTTCGGATTCACTAAAAGCATCCAAAAATGCATTTTGAAAATGAACACAGTCATTAGCCACATCTTCAGCTTTTTCAAAACCCAGTTTTATTAACATGTCTTTTATCTCCTTTATATCTTCGTTGCCAGGATTATGTTTCATAAATATTTTGTGCGGTACTATTTGTATAAGAGCTCCATTTCCCTTTTTTATAAACCTGTTCCAAATGATGTCTACAATTCCGAACGCTCTTAATTCGGCAAGTGCTGAAGATAAGTCAAATTTGTCTCCTTGCCAGGAAGACGTTAGACTCGGCCAGCCTCCAATGCTATTTGGAAAATTAAACTTTTCCAAAAATTCCTTTACATTCTGCTTTCCTTTTAGATTTTGACAGGATTTTAGGAAATCCTCCACTTTACGTTCAGCTGTAATTTTTTTATCTCCTTGTGGCAAATAGTTTTCAAACAACACTTGCATCTCAGAGTCATCTAGCTGTATATCTTTATTACCTAAGCTACTGTCATAATAATTGCTACATATATGTTCGTAGTAATTAACACAGGGCGCTACTTCCCAGTTTAAAGTCTGCTTAAATTCCTCTGCAAAAGTCTTTATTTTCGAAGCTCTCTCCTCTGATAAATTACTATCAACTGGTACAGCATTGCAAACGATTTTTGATACTTGTAACAAAAACAAACTCTGGAATATTATATAACTTTTTGTTAAGGCACACATTCCGAATAAAAGAAAAGCTTTCAATTCGTGCTCGAAACCGACTGAACTGAATTATTCTTAATACTTCATTATAAGCAGAATACTTATTTCTATGGCAAAAAATGCAAAATACTTCTTATCGGTTCAGAGCTATGGCTTAAATTATGAAAGTGGTGCGGATTGTAACACATTTTCATATAATAAGAGTTGTCCTAAAAAATTGTTTTTCTCAAGCTATCAGTTAATTTTTTGCACAAGGAATTCCTATTAACTACTCTATAATGTTTTTGTTTTTCGAAGAGATTAAAGCAGAAGATCCACATTATTATAAAAAATTAAATTGGAATTTTTTTATGGTAGAGAGTGTCTCAGGCAGAATGACCCAAATATCAAGAATAAAAATGTTAATTTAAAAGTAACAAATTAAAAAAAACTGTCGACTGATAAACTAGCCAATCAACCAAGTGATAAAGAATGGGTGACCATAATATAAGTGTGTTTTCCTCTAAAGGACTTCTGTTTGTTGGTCTTGATTTTGAACTGGTTGTACCTGTTCTTGAAATGGTTGCATTTGAAGTGTAAATACTATATGTTTAGCATTTTACGTAATTTCCTTCTTCGTTTTCGCTGTTACTATCACACCACTCTAAGGCAGCAGCATACAAAACGTAGTCGTTATATTTTATGATGCAAGGCTTTCCTTCTTCCATAGGCCTCCTATATCCTAAGTATCACAACCTTGTGCAACTTAAGATTACAAGTCAACTTATTCTAAAATCTTAATTACTCAGTTCTACCTAACTTATCCTATGACACCTGTGAGCAGCATGCGTGACCTTGATCCGCACGATCGTGCCAGACATGGTGTCAGCATAACTGCCTTGGTTTTGTGGGAATTGTGGAAATTTCTTCGTCATGTAGACATGGCATCCTCAAAAACATGGTATTTGGTGAATCCGAGATGATTTAAAATCTGCGTTGTCTTCCGATCGTGAGGCTTCTGCTTTTGTGGGCGTTTCCGAAGTTCCTTCTTCAACGGCTGTTGCGGTGATCTTTATCTTCGTGGACCTTCTTTGGAGATACGCCTTCAAGGACATGTAAGTAATGATTCCGACCACGATGGAACCTAAGTCGAGATTAGTGATGAAGCTGAATTCGCTTTTGTCTTCGGTCAGACTTATTAATTTCGTATTGTTTATTTGGAGTTCCTTAATCATCTGCAATGAGAGGATTTATTCTACTTGACTTTGTTGGTTAGACGGTTGTAGAATAGCGGGTAGGGGTTTGAGATAGTAAAAGGTGCTTTGAAAGGAAGAAACATTAATTTTTTTATATAGCTTTTATGGACTGTCCTGCCTGATTCTGTGGTTATTGCATTATTTCTGTCTTCCTTCACGACTTCTTTCGTATATCGCGGGGTAAGTTTTGTACCGTGCCGTTTGTTAATTTTTACGTAAACGGTTTCATCTGGGATATAAATTTTAGCAGATTTCCTATTTTTATTATGTGCGCTCAGATCACGTTCTTATTTGTCTTACAGTGTTTGTATGTTATCCCGCCTTGCGTTTTCGTACATATCTGAGTCTGTGCTGACTCTTCTTCCAAAGAATACTTCTATAGGTTTTTTGTCTGCCGTTGAATGTATTGAACAATTATATTCATAAACCGCGCGATCAAGCAATTCCTCAGAGGATCTCTGTACGTTTTATATTTTCAGGCACCTCATTATTTCCGCCAATGTGGAGTGAAATCTTTCCACTTATCCATTAGCGTTACTATAATAAGGTGGAGTTTTATAAACTCTAATACCTAACTGGTCATCTACCATAAAGGAGATGGAGGCTGAATTAAGGGACTTTTCGTTGTCTATCAGTCTATCACTATTGTTTCTGGTACGCCAAACGAGAACAAAATCTGCCTAAGGGGTCCCCTTGCGTCTTCTGCGGAATGCGATTGGAGGATTCTTGCCTGTGTGAACTTGGTGAGTACCAATTTTTTCTCGACTATACATATTTCTATGTGCAGTATTTGTCCGGAATATTGAGGGATAGGTCTTTCTTTAATCTCGGGATTAGTCGTGTGCCTCTCATATTTGCGCTCCTTGCATGTGTTATTTTCTGAGACATTCTTAGAAAGTAGAGTTTTCTTAATAGCTGTATTTTATTTTCCCTAGCATTTTGTGTTCTAAGCTCTTTTGTGTTCTAAGATGACTTGGCTCTGCTTGTTCTGCCTCTGACGTTAAATCTCTTACATTCGTTTGGGTGAATTTGATATTATAGCTTTTGAAATGAAGGGGGTAGAATTTAAATATCGTGATTAGGTCTTCTTCGGTATAGCTTGCTCTATTGATAATGTGTGTGGTATGTGGGGAAGGGTAGTTCAAACTTGTAACTGTTTTCGTCACCTGTTAAGATCCATAACTGACATTTATAGGAGATTCAATCGCTGGGATAAGTTAATGCGCCGGGCTATTAGCGCTATGTATTGTTTCCGTCATGGAATTAATTTTAGGTGAAGGGCTAGTATGTGTAGTTCGTGACAATGCATCAGCGACAACATTGGTTTTACCTGGCTTATAAGATAGTTCGTAGTTGTATTTCTTCGAGGCTTTCCACCTTTGCATTTTTGCATTATTGTTTTTATGGCTTAGGACATAGGTGAGGCGCTGATGATCGGTAAAGATTTTTACTTTGGAGGTACCGTATAGGTAGTTTCTTAAGGAACTTAATGCCCAAAAAATGGCGAGCATTTCCTTTTCGTTGGATGCGTAACTTTCTTCGGCTTTATTTAGGGTTCTGGAGATAAAGGTAATTGGTCTACCGTCTTGTTCAAGGGCTGCACTAATTGCGTATTTGGGGGCGTCGGTAGTCAAGTGGAACTCTTTGTTGAGGTATGGGCAAGCTAGAATTACATCTTCTGGGACTAATGCACTTTTCATTTTATAGAAGGCTTTTTTTAGATGAATTAGCTTGTTCTTTGAGAAGCTTTTGGGCAAACGCCCATCCAATACGTCTATAATAGCCAGATAGGTATTTACCATTGTTGATTGAAAAGCGGTTTTTTAAATGTCGGTCTCTTTTAGTGGGATCTGGTGGAATCCGCTCTTGAGGTCAGTAAATAATTCGCGGTGTTTTCGAACTAGAGCGTTCATGGATTGTTTTTATTCCCCAGTCATATGGTCGCTTCTAATAATTATTGAGTCAACGGCTTGTGTAGTAAACTCCCGGATTTGTACTTTAATTGAATTTTGTATTATCATATCTTATATTTTGTTATATTTTGTATAAATGATTGCAGATAGTTCCTTGAGACTGTCGTTTCCTAGTCGTGAAATGAAGTTAGCAAGGATAACAGGAATAACTTGATTTTATGTTGGTTTAGATTAAAAAAAGTATGGTGAGTAATATTGACTTGCCCTGCTACTAAATTAACGAAAAAGTTTTGGTGATTGAGAATAGCTTTCTTGTCGAATCGCAGTTGTATGTAATTTTGTTTGATCCTCTCTCCGTTTCCTGTTTTACGCTCAAAATATGGGAGCGAAGAGTTCTTCATTCTAAAAAACGGATGTCAGTGAAACAAGGTGTTGGTTTCTCTGATGTTTGCTTGTCACCATAATATTCATCTAGGTAATCGGTTAACGTTTGTTCATACATATTCTCATCCTCAGGGAGTTGCTGGGCTTGTTAGCAGCTTAGGGGATCTTCGACATAATCTTAAGACGTTTGATAGTCAGAAGGTTCGGTCGTCAGGTGGTAGTTCCATTGCAGTTTGTGTATTTGAAATGGTCTTTGGGTTGAGTTATTAGCTGGTAGTCTTTTTCCAGCATATTTGAGAGGTGAGTAATTGTAATTATTTGCATAATAACCCCTAATGTAAAGCTAATGTAAAGCTTTGGGTAAATCAATATGTCTAGGATTAGTCAGAGCTGAGGCAATTGCTCAAATTTGCATCTCAATTGTTTCACTGGGAACATGTTAACGAAAGACCCTATTAGTTATTTCAGGAGAGAGTTCCAAGTGTTTTTATTTTTACTTTACCTTACTTTTCAAGGCTATTTTGTTATATTGTTTAACTAATTTCAAACCAACAAGGAAGAAATTTTCAAAGTCTGTCCTTTAAATTTACCGATAAAAGATTAAAGAAAAAAACAGACAAATTTCAAGGAAAATATACTCTTAAGATCTATTCCTATAGTAGTACTCATGATCAAAGAGGAGATTGGTCAAAAGTTATCAAAGGAACCTTGAATAATATCAAGAATAACAAAACTTTTAAAAGGTTATCTGAATTCTTAAAGTAAATTTATGACCTTTAAAAGCTGCTATAAATCTATCTGTAGTACATAAAATTTTCCAGTCTCACTGGGTACTAAATTCGAATCGGTCAGATAAAATCTTATAAGTATTAAACAATGGTGAAGTTTTATCTATTTTTGGTAGTGATTCAATTACTCAATATCGTTTCTTGTTTATCAATTAAGAGTGCGGAATCACCTGAAGATTATGAGCTCTATTACAAAGAATTCGCCAAAAGTTTAAACAAATCTCTAAATCCTACCGTGGATCCATGTGTTGATTATTACGAACATATTTGCAGAAATTTTAAGAAAGATGTTACTGAACCTAGAGACTTGGATGTCTCTGACGTGGAAAAAATAGTCGAACTATATTCATCGAAAACTGAAGATGCATTTGAGGCCGGAGACAAGATGATACATTTCTTGACATCTTGCCAGAATCTTAAAGGGAAGCAGAATGCTAAGGAATTTTTGAGAAATTTCAACTTTCCAAAGAGCATTGGTGGCTGGCCATACTTTGAACCTGATTGGAAAGGAGATCAATTTGATTTATCATCAGCACTCGCAGAATTGAATTCATACGGAATTCCAAATTTAATAGGTTATTACTTCAAACGAAATGGGCACCTCGTGATATATCCTAAAATGATATATCCCCTGCTCTATGGAAAGACGGACGAAGAGGATATTGAATTAAGAAAAAAAGCATTGCTTAAATTGGGTTTTGAAAATGTTGACGAAATTAACCAGGATAGAAGCCATTTTGAAAGAGAATATTTAAAAGTTTTTAACGAAACCGAGGACGGTGATGACTTAGAAGTTTCTTTTGAAGAATTAACGACAAAATTCGGCGACTTTGATTTCAAGAACTACTTTGAGATTTGTGGAAGCAGTGAGTTTACACATGATTTACAAGTTATTATTGAGAGCCCTACAAAATTAAGAAAGTTAGTTGGGAAAGTCAGAGAAATTAGTCCAAAAGTTGTGGCCAATTATTTGTTTTGGAGTGTAGCACAACAGATCATCACAAATAATGAGGATAAGGACTCTTGCTACAATGAAATCTTCAAGAGCTTCAAAGACGTTATATCACGTATTGTGTTCGACTTTTATTACTGCGACAGTTTTAAAGAAAAATTCTTTGATGTTACACGCCTAATAGTAGATACTTCGAGAACTTCTTTTGGAATTATGAAGGAAGTGAGCACTGAAGATATTTTGAAAAGTGTACAGAAAACCCTTAGCGAAGAGTATATTCCGAGCATAAGTCATGATACCATAAACAAGAATTATTCTTCTCTGAAAATCGATCCAGAAAATTACTACGGAAATCTATTTCAACTAAATCTGTTTAATTCAAAGCATTACTTAAGAAAATCATCCGATGATGAAAGTACATTTTTAACTGACCTTGCTCTGGAGTATATATTCACTTCCGTTTTATACCAGACATATAATAAACCGTCAGCATTTTTCTTTGATCGGATAAGTATTCCCATAATAATTAGCATTATATTTCGGACAAACCTTCCCAGAGAATATTACGAGAATATAAGAAACTGTTTTGGACAAGAAGGTGAAAAGTTGGATGCATTGACAACCCACGCAGAAGCCCTTGTTATTTACATGACAAGTTTTAACAAATGGGTGCAAGACAACAAAAAACAGATTGATATGGAAAATGATATTTACGAGGAATATGGACTTTCTAGTAAAAAAATCTTATTTTACAGTCTTCTAGATATGACTTGCGTGATCAGGCACACTGAAAAGGTTAAAATTGGAATTTTAAAATTCCTTGGAAATCTACAGGACTTTTCAGAGGAATATAATTGTGCTGTAGGAACTCCAATGAATCCCGAAAAGAAATGCGATTTTTCTTTAGGAATTATTGATAGAGATAATACCCAGTAACAATCGAAATTTAATTGTTATTCCTATATAATTTGTTACTTGTTTTGTTAGTAATGCATTTTCAAATTTCCATGCTTTTCCAATAAATGAAGAAAAATGTTGGTCGATTTTTAGTCCGATTATTACAATATAACATACAAGTTTTTTTTCTACGTTGTCAACCTATGACAAGGCTATTCTGCTACGTTTTCTAATACCATTGGGATTGTGTGCAGCAAACTGGTATTGTCTATTCAAATGACGAGATTATACCTTTTGTATTTTATACGTGTTACCCATAGACTCAATAATAGTATCTCAGACTCCACCATAGACGGAACAAAGCTAATAAATACTCCAAAAAAAGAGAATAGATTCTGAAGAGTAGGAACTTGCGAACCATATTTCAAAGCAAATTCAATCTTTGGAAAAACTTAAAAGAAACCTTAACAAAACTAAAGCCCTATTGTCCACTGTTATTTGCTGAGCATTAATTAAAAAAAATCATTATTGAATGCTAAATGTACTTCGAGTTTGAAAAATTCTTAGGATGAAAATATTTTCTTTACCTTCAGATTTTTCACAACTTGCACGACATTGGCAAAACAACTCTATTCAAAAGTGCTGATGAGACAACGGGCTCATTAAATGCACAGTCCCATAGAATATAATTTTACGTCGTCAGCAAAAAGACTAATATTTTCACTATTGACAATAGCTGACAAGTTCATAATAAATTACCTAAAAAGCAAGTATCCCCAAGTGGATCCCTGTGAGACCCCAAGCAAGTAAAGATAACAGTTCGGAAAATAAAATGTCAATCTTAGACCGCTGAATAAATCCTGAAAGGAAATTATATAACATATTATCGGTCGTTATATATAATGTGGACTATGGATCTGGAATTTGAACTACTTACGTAGCTTGGTTTTGTGATCAAATTTGCTCGTTAAGTCAAGTACCCGTGGGTATACCGTGGGTGTTTGGATTAAGGTAGGGTATCTGGCCGATGGTTAGCCGATGGTTAGGCATTTGCTACGGTAGTCTGGTAGTCTAGGGACTGCCAGGTTACCACCAAGTGTCAACTGCGTGCATAGGGATTACAGGTATGGTGCGAAATGCCCACAGCTGCGTTAGAAACTCTGCTGGGTGCGTGGAGTGGAGGCGGCACTCAGGATGCAAAGGGGCGGTACATGGTACTCGTGAAGGACCGAGTATAAATATAGGGGAATCCTGAAACACGTAAAAGGGATCAGGGAACTAACGATGTTCACAGACAAGGATGAAGAGGGTCAGGGTAACCGAAATGTTTCACAAGACTTTTATCATTGTTGGGTCACTCTCGGAACCGAGGGATATCTTCATATTCGTGGACCGATCTATGATTGGCGGCAGGAAAGGTGCAGGAACCTGCTTAACTTTGTCCTCCTATATTAGCCCGAGGAGATGCATCTCGATTTACCGGGCGAAAATGCTGGCTATGGTTCGTGCGTAGGACTACGTAAAGGAGGATCAGGTGACACTTTGTTAAGTTAAAGGATATTAGCAAAGCAGGGGTCGACTATGAAGTTCCAAAGTACAGAACCATATTCCGCCATTGCGGAAAATATCGATCGATGAGCAAATATGACAGCTTTCCGACAGGTTGGAAAAGCAAGTGGGCTGCGGTGCGAAACGACCAGAGGAAAGGTTCTATGCATGAAGCGAGGAACACTCAGGCGGTTAGTTTCTTTGACTGCTGGATGCTACCGTATCAAGATTATCTGTAAAGGATTATCTGAATACATATGTGTAAATATAGAGATTGAATGAAAGACGAAAGTGGTCTGATAAATTATCTTAATTACACAAATTAACATTAAAATTACTTACGACTATTACATTCAGATCACGCTAGATTATGGAGGACATAACATTTTCCATTCAACATGTATTGTAACAAATAAAACTAGAAGACAGCACACTGAGTTCAGATAGCATTTTTCGTTTCCAGCGTGAATCTTTACACACAAAAACTCAATTAGTTAATCAGTCACTAAATACTTTTCCTGTGAGCCTGTGATGCACACCTCCTCTCTAACGTCCACCACGATCGTTGCGAAACAATGCGCGATCCTCGCAATAGAACAAGTGTTGATGGAAAGTCGTCTTTTAACCATTTTTCGCTGACAAATATGACATGAATGTATTTGTCGAAGAATACATGTCTGAACTCATCAACCTTATTAAGGGTATTTCTCATATTTAAGTGTGGTCGTTTAAAATTCAACTTGGAAAGGTCAACTTAACGCGTGTAGTAACTGTGAAGAAGTACACAACACAAGCAAGAGACCAATTATCAAAATTTGTCTTCTGTCAGTTTAGACTACAAAACGCAACCTATGAAATCTTCCCATAAAACGTTCCTTCAAATATTTCTTCGTTCCTCTTCGTTTCTAATAACCTTTTGTTAACAAATATAGAACGATTTCTAAGTCAACGAAAGCCAAGGAACAGCGACCTTGGTTGATCGCTAATACTTAGGACATTTCCGAATCCAAGCCTTTATCTTCGTCTTTATCTTGTTATAACAAAATATGACGTCAGAAAATAAGCTTAGCTATTATAAAAGTTTGCACGAAGACAAGAAAACCTGTCCGGATTCGCTTGCTTTGATTTTTCAGCTAACGTCAAAGTAGAATCAAGTCAACTCAATAGTCACGTCACTTATTGTTACATCGAGACAAAGACGAAGATAAAGACTTGTATTAGGAAAGGCTCTTCGTTACACACCAAAATTGACTTTCAAAAAAATTGCTAAATTTCATTTATTGCCTCCTAATCTGAATTAGCTTATGTAGAAATTACTGAGCTGCTGTTATGCATATATTAAGAATTCCTTTTTAACTCGTTTATTTTTTTTGTTATGTTAGCACAATTCAACTCTTAGTATATACACCCATCTATAGCGGTGTGTAAATCAGTAAGGTTGTGCGGCCCTTACTTTCCTACTTTACTAGATTCCTATCCAAGTGTTTAGGTCAATCCTGCAGCTTATCCAAGTCCGAAACTCACTCGTTGAGTTACAATTGGTCCTTCGATCCGGATCCAATGTTGCGATGCTAACTTAATTTGGAATGACTGCTCTTCACGTTCAAGTGACGAAAAGTATTCCGAGGATTTTGAAATAGTTTCCGTTTCCATCGGGGAGGATGGTGCTTGTCCTAGCAGCTCAATCTGGCTGATATTAAGTATAAGAGGTTTATTGAATATAAATTGAACAGCAATCCATAAGAGAAAATTATTATTATTATTTATTAGTAAGCAGGACTAAAATCCAAGACGTAGTTTTTACAATTATCATAAAATTTCAAATGCGTTTCGCCATAGACAGACCACTAAATAACCAAACAGCTTTCATAGTATAGAAGAGGTTTGTGATGTAAAATTTTGTGGAATTTTCACATATTATTGTGATAGTTTTAAAGGAATAGCTCGAAACATCTTTCGGAATATTTTAATAGCTCTTTCCATAAAAAGTTTGTAAGAAGCCTCCGATTCGAAAAAATTTTTACAAACGGGCAAATCTCTATAGTTAAAAGTGCCGAGTGGGATTAATTTTTGGCCGTAAGCTCTGAGTAGGGAGAAACGTGGCCCGATAACGTAAATTTAATTCGGAAAAGTCTATTGAAATGTACATCTGTGAGCATTTCTTTGGTAAAATCTTTTGGTGTGCTATCAACCTTGAAATCGTTGAAAAGAAAACGAAGCCTGTTTTACATATCACTTCCTGGCAAAGTCCTTTCAAATCCACAAAGATCTAAGTAAATGAGGCTTTCAAAGCACAGAACTCATTTATTCATGTTGTGCTCCAATTTCTTACCGCGTTTGTAAATCCTGAGTCCGTTTAAACAAAGAATGCCAAAGCGAGCATAATACTGTAGGTAGCCATCCTGCTTCTGCTCTCCTTTGGGTGGACTCGAATTGCATTAAGATAAGCCGTAAAGATAAACTTCTGGGAATGAAGCGGAGCACAAGTTCGCACAATTCTAAGATTACTACCCGAGTGGAATGAGTTTACCTTTGCGTCATTTTCTCTATATCTAAGTAGCATAAACCTTGCACTAAGCTCCTGCTTTACAAACCGCTTCTGTTCCTGCCGACTCTAGTAATTTATGTGCTGGGAATATAGATGGGTCTCAGATGAAAAACTGAGTAAAATGATGAATTGGAAGCCCTACAGAAGTTACAGCTTTGTTCACGCACACCTCCGAAGTATACTGATAAACAGCAGGACTGTCGCTTTAAGAACTAACTTATGGGATGAGGACTAAATTCCTCTTCATTATTGGAATCTTCTCCCATGGGATATCCAGCACTCTATCAATGTCTAAGGGAATATTTTCTTGTTGAAGTTGTGACATTTGTGGTAATACTCTTTAACCCAGAGGAAATGAGCTTTTTTGGAGTATGTTGGGACACCTTATCCTATCGACTTAACATCTTCAGTAAATTGTAACTCACTGCCCTGGGTCACGACCTAAATATCCGACGTTCTTCATGAGATTGTGTAATAAGCTATTCCCATGGTTATTTTCAGTAGGGAACCACAAAAATATTTTTCGAAAAATTCCTGGTAGTTTGACCTTTTTCAGGTAACCTAACCAGTGCAATTGACGAAATATTAAAGCGAAGGGCCAACGATCCGTAAGTATCAATAATCCTTTTTCGAAGGATATCCATTTAATTTTGGTACCTACTGTTAGTACGTCTTTCCAGTGAGGGATATTATTGGAATTTTACTTAATGGCGGTGTGGCTGGTATTTCATTATTAAATTTTCCCGACTTGGCCATGGACGCTAGTTCTGCTATGCATGGCTAAAATTCTTTGCAAGAATAAAGGATGAGGATTCACTCCACTATTGGTATGCACTTTCCGACCAATGTATTTTACGATAATATCAAATTTCCCCAGCATTCTTGGCTGCTGGTTACTCCAAAGAATTTATTTCAATTATTTAATGGAGAACAGAAATTTCAATTAATGTAATTTAACTGAGAACAAAATAATTTCCAGAACAGCTTTCGGCTTGCATTAAATACGTGACGTTGAAAACATTGCAATTAGCAATGCAGGAAGATAAATGGCGGGAATAATTTGTTTCTTTCAACAATTTGGTGTAAGTGAATGTCTGCTGCAAAGAACTGAAAAACCTCATACAAAATTGATGTGTTCTGATATCAGTATCAAATTTTATCTACGGCGTTTATATAAAAACAGTAATATGAAAGTGGAAAAAGTCAAGCAAAAGTTAAGATGAAGGTCTATTTCATTTAACATAGTGTTGAGATTTGAGCAGTTCTTCTGGGTTTTTGTCTTCGGTAGTTCCGACGGCATAGAGATTAAGCAAGCCAATATAAAATATACCTTAGACGAGATAACGAAATGGGCTTGGCGAAAAACTGGAAAAGTGAAGTCTTTATATTTTTGTATTGGTAAAGTGATTTGCTATAGTGCCTATGGCCCTCTAAGTCGCTGTAACGCGTCCGTCTCTCTTCCCTGCCGTTCCACCACAACAAAAGTGCTTCACTCGCGGACACATATTTTATACAAAAGTTCAGGTCCATTTTGTTTCTATGTCAGCGGATGATAGGAGGTTGTGTTCTCGTAGTTTAGTGTTTTATGAGTGGATATTTTTATTTTTGATTTTTAGGACTGATATTTGTTTCTGATCATTTTCTAGTTTAGAAAATTGCCATAATTTATACTTCTGAGTATTTATTTAACATTTTTTCTCCTATTTTAACACGTGAACTGCCCAAATTAGTATAAAAGCTTTCGTGAGAGAATTACTTGGTAAAATGCATTTGTCCCGAGAGAGCTTTTAAGTGCCATTTGGCGTGGCATTTAACGTGTTAAATAAATTCGACTGAGTGCTGTACCTGCGCTTTAAGGTACAATTCATTAGAGGTATATATTTTTTGCGGAGCGTGTGGTGTTTTAGCCCACCCTAAGATAAAATAAAAGAGGTTGAGGGTCTCTAATTGTACTGCTCGAGATGTAGAAGGATTTCACTCGGTGCAGTACTACATGCTCCAGTAAAGCTTCAATGCTCTTTTCACGCTTTGCAACATGAGTTTGTGAAAGTTAACTCACTGTTCGTGGATTTTGAGACTTCGTTTTGTGATAATAGCACCAATTATTTATCTACGGGCAATGTCGCTTATAATTATGCTTCGTTGGGTAACCGCACTGCTGATGTAGTTGAAACTGCCTCTGATTCTGTTTCGGCTGCCGTGGAAGTGGTTCATCGCCACTCTCTCCCGTTTGATGATGAGCCTGGTGCCACAGGTGTGATGCGGGCTCCTGTTGACGAGGTGGTGCCCATATTGCAGGCGAGCACCGCACTTGTTCATTCTAAGCCGGAGCGTGTAAGATCACAACTGGATTGGTTTCACTGGAGGTAGCACAGCAGCCTAAACTATTTTTTGTTTCTGGGCTTGACCTTTCTACATCTGCTAGTGATGTTCAGGGAATCAGGGCTTTGTCCGTGCTGAGTATATCAGTTTCTCTATTGCAATTTACATCGAATTAATTAATTCGCGTCGCTCACACAGATTAGTATCCTCTTTTAAATTGACAACGACTCCAATCGGGTTAATTTCATTTCCTGGCCACCTGATGTTGTTGTGATTTCTGGCCACCTGATGTTGTTGCACACAAATTCGAACCCCGCAAAAGGCCCTTTCGAAAGGATTGACCAAAAGAAGTGGACTTGGGTAGCTGTTGCTGCGGCTGCCGCCTAAGTGGAAGTTCCAGGTGGGGAAATTTTGCAGCGCAGCTATGTTCACAGTCGGTCTTTTTGGTTAGCATGGGGTCAGAAAAATAAATAATAAAAATTGCGATTGAAAGGGTGAATATATTTACACCCCCCGTTACAACACCATAATTCGAGAGACGTTTGAAATGTACTTAGTTAAATTTGTAACATCATGGTAAAATACCTCGAGACATTTCATCTTATTCACGATCGCCAATATGGATTCAGTTTCGGACGTCCCGCTGGTGACTTGATGACGTTCCTTACCATGCGTTGGCATCACAGTTTTGTTTGGATCACCCAATGACAACATTGATAAAATTTTTGCTTCCAAAACCCAGAACTGTCTGATTTCTCTACAAAAAAAAACTGAAAACCACCTTCCACCTCTCTTCGTCAATGGAGTAGGAATTTCCAACTCTCCTAACTTGAATATCTTCTGGCTACCATCTTCTGTTCCTTATGTCGACTATAAACTGAAGTTATTTATGTAAAATGTACACAGGAACCTTCATTCGATCTGCTAATCCCCATCCCCTTCGTCATCATTTTCCTTTCCGTCATTATGTGGTATCCAGAGTGAATTCCATGCTTAGTTTCATTAAACGCTAGTCCAAGGAGTTCTTTTATCTTAAGGTTACCTTAATATTATATATCTCGTTCGTTCGACCTTTCCTTGAATACGTATCCCAGGTATGGAATCCGTTTGATGCTGTCCACCTCAGCCGCATCGAGTTGATTCAACTCAATTTCATTAGATATGCGCTTAGAGATTGCCCTTGGCACAACCTTATGATCCTCCCATTGTATCGTAAGCAGATTAATCTTATTGGTCTGTTTTTCTTAAAAAAGCGACGTAGGGTTGCCGATATAGTTTTTATCTACCAGGTCTTGAACTCTTACATTAATTCTTCGGAGCTTCGGGGCTGGGTGGCCTTCAGTCGGACCTGCGGAATGCCCCCTTTTTGCATATTAACTTCGCTAGATCATGACAACAACTGTAGGAGAGCAAATTGGGAGATTCAACTAATAGTTCCACTGGAATAGGATAAGAGACCATTTGGTAGACTCTTTTCGTGAAATAGTTCCACTGGAGCAGGACAATAAGTCTTTGTTAAATGAGGTACCCCATGTGGTAAGATTTAACCTGTAATCAGACGAAATTACTTGCAGCATTCGACTTATTAATATATATAATATATTATAAAAAAGGGATACTGAAAGATAAGGCGATGATATCGAGTTTAGTGGCGTTTCCTTTGTACCAGAAAAAAAGGTAGATATCACCCCTTAGAACGAATTCAACATCATCATCAACAACATCCGTTCTAGTATTAGAGCGAGAACTAAGAGAGAATGGCTGATAATAAAACAATGTTGGATTTAAATACAAACATTACCACTTTATTCTTTAAAAACATAAATACTTAAAATAAACACTTGACTTCAGGATTCATTAGTGAGCCTTGTGTACAATTATACTCTTCTGAAAATTCTTCCAAATTCCATAAGTTTGCTAATAGACTTCTTCGCAAGTGCGGGTCCTTACCTACGAAGGGGCATACAGCTTGAATATAACTTATAAAAATAATTTTTTTGTTTGTTAACCCAAATTCTCTAAAAACTTCATCCTCCGCCTCAATCAGATCCCAGTTTTTGTTCGCCCATCTATTATAGGTTTTGATGTATAGTTCTGTTCCTTCCACCCCAGCCATATGGAAACTCTCTAATTGCGTTGAAATGTTCAGTTGAGCCCTAAGGCAGTCTTCTATGGAATCATTGTATCTGTAGCTACTTCTGCCAGTCCTTATTGCTTTTACCACTATGGGCATTCCAATCATATCAAATATAATAGCCAAGGGTTTATCGTGGCTGTGATAAATAGCATTGGTTAGATGCATTTGCACTTCGTCCTCATTTATATGTTGTGCCTCTTCGGATGTCTCTGCGAAGTAGCTGTTAAGGTGTCGTCGTGAAAAATAACGGTAAAGCTGAATCAAATTACTATAGTAGTTGTCGGATGTTATGTTCAAGTTCTTGTACTCTCTGTTAACACTTTCGTTTAACAACCGTTCAAAATATTCATTGTTCCATATAGTTTCAATTTCATCCATAACCTCATCAGAGGTTTTACTATCGTAAACATACCGGGAATATTCTTGGACACGTACAAAGTCACTTATGATGTTCAGAAAATGTTTTCGCAGTTGTTCCGTAAAGAAATTATCTTTGACTATTCTTGATATCACTGGCTGAAAGAATAGCATTGTTTTCTCGGAGCATGAGCAAGAAAACTTGCACATAAAATCTTCGTGAAGCTTTTCTAAAAATCGGACAAAAATATAATTAACCCAAACTTTGGGATGGGCAGCTTTAAAGATTTCTATTAACTGTTGCAACTCGTCTAGATATTCCAAGCGAATTGGATAACTATCATACAAATTCCTCTCAAGAACCAACCTGAAGTACTGGTCCCAATCAAATTGTGGAATCATTGATTTCAGCAGCAGGTAGTTCCCTCTTACTTGTAAAGTTTTATTCGGTAGAGAGGACAGTATAGCCGAGTATTTCTTTTCGATCTGAATAAAATCATTTATCACCTCTTCAGCATTCTCAATATTGAAATCATGTAAAATTTCCTTCCTCCAAGTTAACTCACTTTCTATATCACCAGATGTTTGAGAATAGCTGAAGGAATTCAAGTGTTTTGGTGTTAAGAACAAATAACGCTTACCACTATTTTCTTTCAGGGTGAAATTAATTAAAACTTCAACTCCAATAGTTCTTAGCTCAGCAACAGTAGCCGATATATCAATACTGCTTTCATTCCAATCTGGATTTAAAGCTGGCCAGCCTTTTGTAGATTGAGGAAAATCTGAAAACTTCAATAGTTGCCCAACATCTAACTGCCCTGATCTAACTTCACACGCTCGAAAAAAGTTGAGCATTTTCAATTCTGCATCAAGCTTGTAATCTTCATTTTCTAAATATTTTCTGATAATACTTTTGAAATCACTTTCGTCAATAAACCGTTTGAAAGTCGTATTGTATATGTCGAAATTACTGCAAGCATATTCGACGTAGTCATCGCACGGATCAAGATCAGTATTAATCGATTTTGAAATTTGCTCAGCTATTTTTCGAAAATTCTCAAATTTTCCTTCAGGTAGTTTTGCAATAGACACTTCCCCGAATACAACTTTTCCAAAAATGATGTCTAAAACAACAAACGCCACAATACTTGGCCGCGGAATATACATATTTGTGTATGTATGGAATCACTTATTAATCGTCTGAACTGAATATAAAATTTCGTACAACTAATTCAAAAGTTATATATCTGTGAATCTATATTTGCCAAGTTACAATTTTAGCGTCGCTTATCAGCGTAAAGGTCGACTGGAAACGATAATGCCATTTTTTGTTACCATTTGCTTGTTGTCTATTGTAGTATGTGCAATATTAAGAGCTTTGATATATAAACAAGAAATATGCCTACATATTTTATATATAGATATAATATTTTTCTGGGAACCCAGGAGTTGAGTAGTAGCGTAGTGAAACTCTTGAGAAGTTGTTTATAAATACTTTCAAAACTAAATTCGTAGCCTCCCAATACATATTCAGATTCGTCGCATTAATGGTAACAATTTATACAGTAGGAAATTAAACATAACGAAATTATAGGCAATAGAAGATTTTTAAAGTTAACTGCAACAGGATATATCTTGAACGTATTGTGTGAAGTGGAAATTTTCAGATAAAGTTCCATCAGAATCTTTCAGCAATAGAAAAATACGAATCAACACAATAAACTGCGGGACCGTTTCGGACATACGAAGAATCATTAAAGAAAAAACGCAACGTAACAAATATAACAGATGATTTAATGCGTACCGCACGTGTTGGGTAATCTTGTCAACTCGAACAATTCTCGAAGTAATCTCGAAATTCGTCACTTTGAGAACTCTTCACTCAATCGGAATTACGTTAAAATATTGGGTAAGATATGTGATCACCCTTTACGCAATCACCAAAATATTTGTAGTGACAGTACGCTACGATTTCACTCTTAATAACTTAAGTGGACTGAGGACGTGAGGAAGTAATCTTGAAAACATATTTTAATATCACAAAAGGAGAGGAGGGTATCTATACCATTGGACATTTTGTCATTGCATGCTAAACCGTAACTAAAAAGGCGAACTGTGTTCCGGATTAGGTACCGCGAAGATTCTTCTATTTATCACTTCTTTCTTTAAACTAATTTCGATTTTTTTTAAGTAATGAAAAGATTCCTCCTCCTTCAGATTTTTTTATAATCACCACCAAACTTTTTCACTTTCTTATTTCTTCTGTTTTCAATAGAGAACCACGATTCGTCTACTAAAGCTTCTTATTACAAATGTCCCATTATTGCAACTTCTAGCTTTTACTTTCTAAGACTATTAGAACCGGGCTGAATCGGTTCAGTTTTCCAAAAAATTTCCTTCCTTAAAATTTGTTCCTTGATAATCAGGGAATTCAAGAAGTGTCTCTTTTTTCTGTGAAAATTCATTTTTACATAAATTTTCTGAGTTTCCCAATATTAATAGCTGTCCCTTTAAATTTTAAAAAAGAGTTGTTTTCTGCTGCTTCGTAGTGGCTGTTTGAGAATTGCATCAACCTTTTACGTCACAGAGTATTTTCATCCTGAATTGATGAGCAATTATTGTCAACTTGATTTTCCCGAAATCAAATTTTCCTAACTTACTATCCTAACTTTAAACGCTCACTTAGTATCTACTCTAATTGATTTATATTGTAGTAGCGCTGTCTGAAAGGAATATTTATTCAAGAAGACAGCAGCTTCTACGGGATAAAAGCTTTCAATACGGCAGTAATATCCAAAAATCTAATAACATTAGGCAAGATACTTAAGGTATTCTATAGGTTTTCTTATATCTCTTTGTTTACTCCTATGTTTCTCTTCGCTCTCATTTTGTTAAATTTTTAGCTGCTTTGTTCCTATACGGGTAAGTATAACTCCTTTAAATACTGATTCGAGACCGTTTTCGTCGGATAGGCAAGTGCAATAATATAAACTTTCGAAACCATCAGATCCTCTCAGATGCATCAAACAGAGGAAATGTAAGAGTGACTTTCAGGACTGTTGTGGAATTACCACGCTAACCGTTTAGGCAAATTTTAACCCGAAAATAAGGAAAAATTTTTACAAAATCATTTTTTCGTCAGAAAAGCGCACGCGATGGATAACACGCAGAACGTAAACCTCATACCATACAACTACCATTTACTTTTTCTTCTTCCAGGTTACGATGATCTGTTTAAAAATTGCGGTGTAGCAAATGAAAATTAAAAACAGCGCATATTTTCCATGATGAAGGTTTATTTGGATGCCCCTAATGCAGTCTTAATTAGCTGAAAGTGATGTCATTGGGACGAACATCCAGGTTTACCAATTTGTTCGTTCCTTATTTTTGAATGACGGCCGGTCCTTCCGTCTTTTTTTTACCTTACCTTTGAGATATGCTTTTGTTGCCGCCAGAAAGTTTGGTAGTTACTTCTCTTAGATGACGTCGACTGATCAGGCTTGGTTGCTGCTGGCACTTTCACTGTAAGTGCCTCTAAACTATCACTTTCGCCCTTGATTTTGAGTTCCACGGCGGCCGAGGATTCAACAAATCTGGCCTCCTCATCCTCACTTTATTTATCTTTTGCCCTTCGTCTATTCTTTTATATTCCCTACATTTTGTAATGTTAAGTTCGTTGTTTTCGGCATCAATGTAGCCAAGGATTCACTTGGTTGATATACCCGGCCGTCTGAGACTGGAGGCTAGGAATATTGGCTTAACACCACGCCTTCTCCAATATTTGATTGATTATTTTTTCCTTTACAGCCGCTAGATGCTCGAAAATTAACAGCTTTTCCGGAAAATTGCCCTGATATACCCATCCTGGTATCCTTGTAGGCATCTTTATATGATAGTGTCGGGAGGTAAATAATCCTTGGCGCGAGAGTACTTTTGGTCCTGAGTCTGTCAGAATCAGCTCGAGAAATCTTTGCCGTCCTAGGATGTTCCCCTTTCTCAGCAGGCATATATGACTAGGGATTCATATATTTAGACATGGTCACTGAGATGAAATAAATATGGAGAAAGCATGCCATTGAAATCTCCAACATTGGCACAAATTTTACGCCTGCCTTTTACTTTCTCTGTCGCCCTCAAATTCCTCATATACGACAATTTGTAGTCGACGACATGAAAAATATAGTGTCGTTTGCATACTCAAGCTATCGCGAAAATTTTAATTCGAATTCTATTATAATAAAAAGTCCAAAAACTGGGGATTTTTTGTAGTATCTTGACGGAAATAGGTAAATGAAATATTTTTGGGTAATTACCAATTGTTCCGTAATTAAAACAAACAATTACTCTGTAAATGAAACAAACAAATGGAAACATAGGAGTGGCGAAGTTTTTGAGCACATTCCTTCTTGTGATATTAATTCATGCAAATTTATATCATAGTAA
>QYTT01089132.1:40393-63308 GCA_006980735.1 Dasypogon diadema | reverse complement strand
TCTTTTGCCCTTCGTCTATTCTTTTATATTCCCTACATTTTGTAATGTTAAGTTCGTTGTTTTCGGCATCAATGTAGCCAAGGATTCACTTGGTTGATATACCCGGCCGTCTGAGACTGGAGGCTAGGAATATTGGCTTAACACCACGCCTTCTCCAATATTTCATTGATTATTTTTTCCTTTACAGCCGCTAGATGCTCGAAAATTAACAGCTTCTCCGGAAAATTGCCCTGATATACCCATCCTGGTATCCTTGTAGGCATCTTTATATGATAGTGTCGGGAGGTAAATAATCCTTGGCGCGAGAGTACTTTTGGTCCTGAGTCTGTCAGAATCAGCTCGAGAAATCTTTGCCGTCCTAGGATGTTCCCCTTTCTCAGCAGGCATATATGACTAGAGATTCATATATTTAGGCACGGTCACTAAGATGAAATAAATATGGAGAAAGCATGCCATTGAATAATAAAAGGTCCAAAATTGGGGATTTTTTGTAGTATCTTGACGGAAATAGGTAAATGAAATATTTTTGGGTAATTACCAATTGTTCCGTAATTAAAACAAACAATTACTCTGTAAATGAAACAAATAATTGGAAACATAGGAGTGGCGAAGTTTTTGAGCACATTCCTTCTTCTGATATTAATTCATGCAAATTTATATCATAGTAAAAATGTGGAATTTTCCGAAATAATAATAATAAAAGAAATTCTCTCGAATCTAGACTATAAATGAAAACAAACAAACAAGCAAGAGGAAAGGTCAATCCCCAATTCGTAATGTTGCCCAGATTAGACGCTGCGTCATGATGAGTGCTGTAATTCTTCCAGATAGTGAGTTCTACTCCACAAAGGAATAAAAAGGTCGCATTATCTTTTTTAAGCGAACGGGAGCGATAATATTTTTTACACCGGAGAACCGATTCGGGTGTCCCGAGAAAATAACCTATTAGTGCCAGCAAGTGCTAGGTTAAGTTTAGTTTAATACCTTTGTTTGTTTAGTAAAAGTAGAAGTTTTCGTGAAGAATATGGAAAGATTATATAGAAGAGTGTTGTGTGTAATATTTGTGGTTGGCGCAGTAGCGCTGGCAAACATCTCTACCGTGACAGCATCAAATATTCGATTTACGGAGGAAAAGATATCAGCTTTTAAAGAAATTGGTGAAAAAATTAAAAATTCTGTGAACGAAAATATAGATCCATGCATGGACTATAATGGTTATATATGTGGTCACTTCGATGAGGATAAAATAATATCTAAAAGTGAAATTGTGACAAATGAGTTCTTTGATGATGATGAGTTGGAAAAAATTCTTACGAGATTCTTGCCTAAACCAGAAGACATGACGGAAACAGAAGTAAAAATGACGAAATTTTTGACTTCGTGCAACAACAAGAAGGACGAAGATATCAACAAGTTTATCAGAGACTATCGATTTTCAGATGCAATTGGTGGCTGGCCGGCTTTTACTCCTAATTGGGATGAAAATAAATTTGATTTAGTAGCAGCTACTGCTGAACTTACATTAATCGCTAATTCAATTCTGATCGATGTTGTTTTCAAGGAAAAAGGTGATAACTTTGCTATTAAAATTTCACCGAAAAGGATATACGTTCCGCAATATGAAGACGTACTAAAGGAAAATCTTGATGTGATGAATAATTTGCTGAGGAAGTATGGAGTTGCGAACGTTGAAGAAGTAAGCGGTGATGTGGTCCTATTCGAGAAGGAATATTCCACTGTGATTTCTTTTGATATTAGTGAAGAACTTTTGGAAACTGATTTCCAGGATCTTAAGAAGAAGCTACCAGAATTTGATTGGGATAAATATTTTGAAATTCTTTTGGATAAAAGGTTGCCAGACAGCACCTCTGTCATAATAGACAATATAGAAGGACTACGGAAACTTTTATCCAAAGTCAAGAGCATGGAGCCAAAGGTTGTTGCAAATTATTTCTTTTACCTTTTTGTGCGCCAAATGGACATTGAATTCGGAACCCGTGATTCATGCTATAACAGGTTGTTCTTGCATTTTGAAAGCGTTATCTCCAAACTTGTGGTAAAAAACTTATATGATGACTCATATAAAACGTATCTTCTCGACATGGTTCGTGCAGTTATTGATACAATGAAGGAATCTCTACACGACTTTGATGGCAAATCAACCGAGGACATTATGAACAAAATACAGAATTTCCTAGACAACGAGTACCTCCCCAGTTTGACAGAGGAACGCATTTCTGAAGTATATTCAAAAATAGAAATTGATCCGTCCAACTTTTATGGAAACACTTTGAAATTTTTCCGTCATTATGTCAAATTGTGGTTGCAATCCTTCCAAGGAGGGAAGAATATTGGAATGAAAACAATAAATCGCAGAATGTTATCTTATATTTTCATTCGGAGTATCTACGAATACTACAGGAAGCCATCGCCTATAGTTTTCGACTTCATTGCTACGCCGCTCTTAAGGAAATCCCTAAATATCTTGGCACCTGGCGAAGATTACGAGGATTCAGTTAAAGAATGCTTCCGGAAACAATTGAATATTTCTCAAGAAATTCGTCATGTAGATCTTGTTAGTGTTAAGGCAGTTCAAGTGTACATGAAGAGCTTTGATAAGTGGGCAGAAAAACATCCGGAGCTAATCGCGGCTGAAAACGAAATTTTTTCAGAATTTGGGCTGACAGATAAGAAAATTTTGTTTGCTATTCATGTGCAAAGTTCATGTCGATATAAAGAAATGAATGACCAAAGCTACTTGCGGAAACTGTTCTTTTCAGCGTTACCAAATACGAAAGATTTTACTAACGAGTATAATTGTCCCCCGGGATCGCCGATGCATCCTAAAGTTCAGTGTGAAATTCCATAAACGGTAGGAATTGAATTCAGGTTTAAAGTAGAGCATTAGCGTGAATACAAGTAATGCTATGAAATAAAGTAGATATAATATTTATATATAGTATCATTTTATCTAAAAATAAAATTTGTATATAATATTTGGATTTTTCTTTTCTCTTACGCAAACTCCAAGAGTTTATTCAGCGAAAAACGTTTGTGTTGCGGAATTTTTTCAAATTTAAGTCCTACAAATCAAATTTACATTTAACTTTAATTAGACTTTATGAATGAATTATTGAATGAATATATTCCGATTAATAATACAGAGTTCCTCGAAAGATAGAAAAAAATCTGGAAAACAAACAACCCAATCTGAACTCGAAATTTATTTATAGTTTAATTACACTTTTGTACGTTACGCGCTCTTTTGTACGTTAATTTCATTTAATTAGCAAATCCTGCATAACCTTAGCATAAAAGGGCTTTTACTTTTATACAGTAAGAGAATTGAAATAAATTACGCAGGATGTATTTAAAATTTAAAAATTTAGACTCTGTACTCTGTCAAAAATGCGTTTAACTCCGCCGGATGGGTTGACATATTGGAGACGTCTGGAACACTTCACTATTCCTGAATACCTGCTCCGCGTGATGCAGGACTACATCAACAATCGTTTTCTACTCCATGATGCCATCGGCGGCTAGCGCGAATGGGATGCTACTGTGGGGATACTGGGCATACTGAGGCCTGTTTGTGGAATGCCGCCTATGACAACCTCCCTTGGCTAAATATGTCGGAGGAGACGCACTTGCGTCTGTGCATATCGGGCAGACTCGAGCCGCCAGTACTCGTCATTATGGGAGTAATGCTAAAGGCCGTCTACATCAGAAATACTGAGGCAGGGTGGAGGTAGGCTAGCAAGGAGAAAAGGTCTTCCACAATGAGTAAATGGCAAGAGTCGCGCGATTAAATAGTGGATTGACAGGAAACACGGAGAAACAAATACCATCCCTACAGCCGGAGGTCGGACCGGAAAACAGCCATTGGGTGTTAGTTACGCTGTAGAATGAGAGCCGAAGGAAGTTAGGGCCAGGTTCGCAGAGGATTCTCATTGCAAAAAGAACCAAGAGGCCACAAAAAGCGCCCCAGTGGGCAGCTGATCAGGAGGTTCAGCCCTAAGTAATATGGGAAACAGGGTGATGCCCGGAGGGAGGAGTTTTAGTCGAGATTGGGCGTCCATAAATTGCATTTCCCCTCCCAAAAGAAAACATGGAACTCACATGGTCCAATGTGGAGGTTGAGGGGATGATGGGGCTATCGGTGTTTATATTTTATATTTCATTTATTAACCAAAAATGTACAAAAGAACCAAAATATTTTTTTAGTACATAAATAAGAGGTTAATTCAGCAAGTGTAAATTACTAAAGTGTTACTTTATTCACAAATGGGAGCTAATAAAAATTAAACAAACAAAAAATAAGGGAAAGAAGAGATGGTAGAGGTATAGTAGAGTGGTATTATTAAGTAGAACTGGAGGAATATCGGTACTAATTGAAGGTCGAACAGTGAATGACAACACACTGGGATTGGGTGTTGGGAGAATATAAACCTAAATTACTGAAAGATAATGGATTCGAACAAAATAATGTCCCCTTCACTTCGATGAAAACTTTGTGAAGCTTGTGTCACCTTTAGGTTGAAGAAGGTGACATACCGAGTTCCAATAAGATTTGTTTTAATATGACTCGGAAGTGTAAATGCTTGCAAAATAATTGTATGGGAGGGAAACTCCAAAGGTTACCGTAAAGAATGATTTTACGATAATAAAAAACGTCGTTAATTGGAATGGATGTGCTTAAAATGGCAAACTATAGAGAGACACAATTTCACCACGGCTTATGATGAAAAGTGAAATGGAAAAGCTGGCTAAGAGGAAGCTTCTTGGAGTAAGTATTTAAAAACACACGTGACATTTTTGTATTTACAGCAATTTATCAGGTATTTGAATGAAAAATTCCTCTATTGCCTATCCATTGAAGTAATCATAGGAAAGCTCAACGTTTCTCTCTTTGGATTTGTAGCGTTAAATTATCTACTGCATAATGAACACTGAAATCGTTCAGAAGGACAATTGCAGAAAAAGGAGTTATTAGGAATAAATTTCCAATACCCTTAAATAATTCACCATAATTTATGATTGCGATATAGAAAGCAGAAGTGAATAACTTCTTCTTTGATTTTAAATACAATTCTTTGAATTAAATACAATTTCAACATAAGTAAATTCTTGATTACTAGAAAAATATATACTCAGAAGGATTAACCCCAAAAATTGTTGTATTCCCTAAGAAAGTGAAGGAATGGTTTTTTTTTTGTGCGATTTTCCAGTTCAATTAAACCAGCTTTTTACCACAATATTAATTAAATGAATTGACACCTCTATTCTCTTAAGCTTTCAAACATAAACGTTTATATTAATTTCTAGGAAACTTTAAAGCCACACCAAATTGCATTTTACTACACTCATGTTTTTGACGTTGCATAGGAAATTGGAAAAGAAATTTTCCGTATGTCTGCACCAATCCTCTCCTAAAAACAATTTTCCTCCAAGCCCATATTCTTGGTCAATCTGTGAAATCGGAAATGAAATTTCTTCTCAGGAAATTATCCTAAATTGGTAAGGATATCGAGATTGTCACCAAAAGAAGTTTATGGAACAAATTCAACTTATCATCTTTCCGCAGTATCTTCGAAAGGATTTTAAGTGGTTCAGCCACTCTCAAAATATTTAGAAAAGTCTGAAGTTACCCTTTTAGCCATTATTCCGTAGGCAGTTAGGTAATAAACGTAAAAATTCCAGAAGTTGAACAAGTCTTGAATAATTTAATGAAGACTTAACTGAAAATAATACCATTAACACGTTCTCCACAAGAATTTCAGCTCCGGAATTCTTCTCATCTGGGAATGATTTCCCATCCTGTTTTAGTTGTTTCCTGATATCACTCTACCGCTACTATATACACAAAACAGCATTGCCACCTTCGGCCTTTTGTTCCTACAGATAAGGTAAAGTCAGTCACCGGAGTATATAGCTATTCATGGTATTTCTTTCGCAGAAGCTCCAATTTTTGGGAGTGTTATGCAGGGAATTTTCCATAAAAGGAATTCCTGGGTATTCCACCCGCGAGCTAGACTCTCAACTATCCAAAGGTTTAACTTGGAAGAATTTTGATGAAACGAATTTTTTCATGTATTTCCGGTGTTCAGGGCAGGCGGAATTACTCCTACCTGATAAAAGAGGCAATTCTGCCTGTAGTTGGTATATTTACTCCTAAGTTCTGGGAAACTTTGATCAGACTGGAAAAATACTTTTTGCTTAATCGCTATGAAAGCTATTCGCACTGATTTGCTTTTGCCTCCAGACATTCTCAAAAGTTTGAAAACTTTTCGGAAGGAGAGAAAGGGCATAGTTAAATAATTTCAAAAAGGTGCAAAATTGAAAAAGTTTTATTTTATTGCTTTAGGATGATGTCAACATTCAGATTTTCAAAGCTCAGGAAAGGCCCAGAAAGAAGGATTTTCTCAATGATATGTGTCAATTTCTAAAAGTCCCCAGCTAATAACCAGATAAGAAAATGAAAAATGGCTTTCTAGATCTCCGGTCATAAGAAAGAATTTCTTAAATTCTTATAAAAGGCTAAACCATTGCAACGTATTACTAAAAATAAAAACATTTGTTCAGTCCAGGTTAGTTTAATAGATATACAAAGTGTCCCAGTTCCGAGGGAAAGGAAATTTATGTTTTTGAGTAGTTTTTTCTCTTGACATACTGTAGCGTTTTTAATATGTACTCTATGAAGCTTGAGCTTTTGTTTTTTTAAGTTTATTTTTGAAATAATGTTTCCAAAAAATTCGCCTGAGCGCAAATTTCCGATATCAAAGTAATAAGAAAAATGACCTAATCATCCACAGACCTTCTTTATAAATTACTTATTGTTCTTGTTTATGTTTCGGCCAACTATTTGCAGTCCTCATCAGGACCAGAATGCTATGCAAATAACAAAATTACGCATTTTTAAAATATTACAATTTTTTTTCTTACCACACAATTGCCTATCTTATTTATTTTTGATCGCAGTATCATTCAAAATTCACAAAAATTCATATGAACTACCATAAACTAACGTAGCTAACGCAGTCGAAAAAACACTTTAGAAGTTCATTTCTTCTAAAAACCAAATTCAACTAATAACAAGCTGAAATAAAACACTTAGTCTAATGGCTTGGTAACTACTTAGTGGTAAAAATGGAGTATTAAAGTTGTGAGGTCGAATTCATCAAACCTGTTAACTAATCAATACACCAACAGTGGTTAGGGAAACAGCAACAATAAGAAAACATACATACTAACAATACATAACAACGTGTTATTTATGAATTATTTTTTATCTTTACTAAGAGTGGGTTATAAATATAGCTTAGCTTATTGGTATCCGAGATCAGGTTGAGACAATTATCAGAAATCATTCTTTTCGGTAATTGTTTTCTATATCTAATATTTTGAAATTGTCCCAGTCAAAGGAATGTGTTTTTTCAATGACATAACCTGTGATACTATTATATTGTTCCGGACTTTTTTTAATATTATTCTTATGTTCTATTAATAATTATGCTAATGCTTATGCATTTATCGATTACTACTATCTAGAAATTTGAGGGGTGTTATCCTATAGAATTCGCGTGTACTCATACAGAATGTATTACGGCTCTTTTACCTTTTAAGCACTGTACTTTAAAGTATTATTCATAACGTTCGGATAATTGCTGTAATAAGATATTGAAAAGAGATTTTGAAGGTCTTTTTCAAAATCACTGAGATCAAAAAAGTTTAACTTTCAGACTAATTTTGGTATAAGCATATACAAATACATAAGATAACATTCATCATAAGTTATAGGTAGTAGTCGTCATGTCATAAGTTATAGGTAGTAGTCGTCATGTCATAAGTTATAGGTAGTAGTCGATAATAACCCATGCGGATTTATTCAATCTTTTTAATTTCTTCCTGCTTGATTGGATAAATTCTAATTTTTTACATTTTTTCAGGAATTTTTATCTAAAAAATCTGATTTTTTACTTGTAAAAAATTGCGTAAATAGTGTAAAGTAAACACAACACTGCTCACTGTCGTGTTAAACTGTTTGCAAAAAGAATTAATTGTTGTTGTTGTGCATATTTTAAATAATTAAAATTTTCAATTTGAGTGTGATTATTCTTTAGCCCCCCACGCCGCTCGGGTACCCAGGGGGTTGAGGCGGACTTTTGCAGACTTTCCTGCACAGGATATGGCGATTTATCTGGGCACCAGTGATTGAGATGTCAAATTTTAATCGCCACTCGTTTGACAAGTCAAACCGTAGATATCATAATATCAATAGATGGAGGGTTTCCGAAATAATGCAACAAACTTGATTCCAAAAGTGTTTTAAAATATAAATCTCTTCTTCAAACTCAAAATATGTTACCGAACTAAAAATTTTTCAATTTAATATAAGGCGAAAAAGTAAATAGATGTATTGCTTTATATATTTATTCCTTACATACTCAAAAATTTATTTGACATTTTCCAGGCAAAGCAAACCTATCTCAGGTAGCGAGGGTAGAGGTACGAGCTGACAAAGCCTTTACAATGAGGCCAAGAAGTTGAAAAGAGCAGATTTTTCAGACTTCTCAGATTGCTCTGGAGATCAAAACGACCTTTCAAACTGATGGAACAATATTTTGATATCTACGCAATCGATTTTGATGAAATTCATACCAAATATTATTCATAATAAATGATAATAATAAAGATAAAAATCTAGGATTTAGCGTAGGGTTTTTTTTATTGGATGCCGCGTTCATTTTTTAATAATTTTTAAAACTCAAAATTTTGATAAAAATCAGAGTTTTTTTAAACCGCTGACATTTCTAAAAAAAATTATAGAAAATTTTCCCTATGCTACACTTTAACTATTACCTTTCTGTTTTTTTCAAAGATGTCGAGCAGAAAAAAACCACCATCTGTTAGGAATTTCAAAGAGGGTCCTACTAGAAGACTTATATCTTCGCCATTTCTTAATTTTTTTAATATGATATCCAGTTCTGAGAAAAAAGTAGAATTGAAACAATATCGCTATGATCTCCGTGTTTATAGAAATTTTACATATTTTGCTTAAAATTCTGTATATACCTATCATTTAATTATTTATGGGACCATTGAAAAAGTGAAACAATTTAAAATTACCTCAATTTGGAACTAGAAAGTTTTTTAGTTAAAACAACAGATAATAAAATAATGAAATTATAATGGAATGGTGGAATAAAATGCCCGACCAGGGGTAAGCAGAACAAATATCCTCATTTTTCCCATCTACTTTAGGCCTACAACTCTTGGGTAAAATGGTGTTGGCAAATCCTCTTCTTTTTCTTTTATTCTTACATTTTTTTTCGAAAACTCTAGTATTCCGAAATAATTCTAATAGACACTAGAAATAAATTTGAGCAATAATAGGAACAAAAAATCTGAATTATCTAAGTGTAGTACTAATGTTAGTTAAGTTTAGAATTTCGATAAAATTGAAAGAAAATTGAATGGCCATTTTTCATTTATCGATACACGACTATGGTAAATTCAGTTTTTATTTCATTACAGCGGTTTTTTCTTCAATAAACTTCACAGGGTGAATTTCCTTTACAGGGAACAAAATGTAATAAGAAACTATTGTGGTTTTTTAAAGAAACATTTTTCAATTTTATTCAATCGAAATTAGGTGAAATTGTTTTCTAAAACATTTATTAGTATCGAAAAATTTCAAATTGTCAATTTTTTAAGCATTTACTTTTAACAATTATAAATGTTAGCACAAAAAACACAATGCGTCATACTGTAATTTAATTAGCGACCTGATTTCCGATCGAGTGCTCTAACTGCTAAGCTATCCAAAAAAATGTCCTTTCTGTTGCCGATTAATAGTCTGCAAAGCTACAATTTTTGTTTTCGGCTGATTTTATGCCAGTATCGATGAAAGCTATTAGGAAATTTCCAAAGTATTAACTTTTAGAATAAATATTGTACTTGACTTTTTGTAATTTAAGCTTAATGTGAATTACGCTATAACCCATATAAATAAAGGCTTAAAGAGGTCTGTGAAATTGTTTGCTATAATGTAATCATATACATATTTAGAAATTAACCCTGATTGAAAGTGCTAGTTAAAAGATATTAAGTCAACATAAAACGTATGCATACTCATTTATTCTACTAGTCAGTCATACCAACAAAAACGTTTGTTTTTTCCTCTAACGGAAGTCCACTGGGGCATCTAAATTTATAATATAATATATGTAAAATTCAGTTTTGGCCACAGATTGCAGAAATAAAATTGTTAGCAAAATGTGTAGAGTTGTGGTGCGAATAAATATGAGCTTGTGGTTCAATATCTCACCTAAAGCATTTTGCATATGGAGAATAGTTGTACTGGGCCAGAGATTGAATTTTAGCAATGGTCAATATGGTGCCATAAATCTTCTTGGTCTATCCACATCTGGTAGCCACAATTTTGGGTTTTATGAAAAATATTTCTTCTTTTGCAATAATGTCAAAAGTTTTCATTGAATTTTCCCCAAAGTTTTATGTTTGCTGCAAGAGAAAAAGTATAATTCAACACAAGTCAACCAACTCTTGTGAACCATTTGGCACCGAAGAGGAATCAATATGAGCTCTAAGAGGAAACTTTCAAATAACTGAGTAAAGGGATGAAATTTTATTCACCCTAGAAAAGTAGTTTTTCATGGGAAAAGTCGACTTATCGCTGGCAGCAAATTCATTTGAAACTAAAACTCCCAGACAAATTCAAAAGCCCGCGAGTCTTCCAAAGAGAAGCGTGAAGTTGATAAATGCTATGCAAATGATTGATGAAAATTCCGGAATAAAAGCTTTTATTAAACAACGAACATGGAATTTATATCTTTCAAACTAAGCATTGCAAAAGAAAATACTGATGAATATGTAATTTAGATCAGGTGAACACATCGCAGTGACTAACTTATAGGACTGGCTGGGAAAATTAAAACTCCTGCAAGGGAAAAATTCAAATTTTGAACATTCCCAAAGGTTCCAACTATTTTTAACTACGTCTATCACTTTGCATTTTGTCTTATATTATTCAGCACTTACATGTGAAGTGAAGGCGACACACTTTGTCGGGGTAATATCCGTCAGGAGCGGAATTCAAATAATCTGATGTCTCCAGGTAAAAGGTGGAAGTGCTGTCGGAACAATAAGCCATGATTCACAGGTTGTGCATTTAATGTATTTGTGTTATATACTGCAATTCCAAACATCTTGGAAGAGGAGTTTAAACTTTGGAAATGTATGCACGTCTGTTCAAAGTAAAATCATCAGTAAAACGAACTTTCACCTCCTGTAGGGCATTTTATCCGTACAATAGAAATTTCCGTATTACACTTTAACTAAAAAAAGGCACAAAAATGTATCCTGAAATTATAAAAGCTTTGCAAAATACAAATATAATACATTTTATTGGATAGGCTTTAACTTCCACCCCAGCACTATGCTGGAATACTGATGATTTTATTGAAATGGAAATGGAGTATTGAAGCAGTAATTACTACCAATGCATCTGATAACTTCTGTTAAGCAAGGGTAGGAAAATTACGCTCTGTTGGACACATTCGGTTCAGGACAAAAGTTTGTGCAACCGCCATCCAAATGCAAGATTTTTATTTTTATGTCGTTTCATATGAAATAAAATACATGTCAGCCGATGGGTCTGGAAATTTAATGATAATTGGCGGAATTATGGATTGAGTTATGTACTTGTCAACCTTTAATAATAACCTAAAGGAAAGTGCAACGAAAATTGAAATTGCTGAAAATTACCAATTTCAACAAGATAGAAATTCCTTATGGATTATTTGCAGCTGTGCACATACTATGCATGACACTCTACCACAGTCATCCGATCGAGCATCTCTGGACTCTGCTAAGAAACCGTGTAAGAACACGTACAGTACCTAGAAAATCACAACTTAAAGGTATCCTAATGGAAGAATGGTCGAATATCTCACACTAATAAACTTCTCGAATCAATTCCTAGAAGGTTGGCTGCAGTGAAAAGTGCAAGAGGAAACCGCTGCAAATACTAACCTTCATAAAGATTTAGGAGTAATAATTTTTTGTGACTGTTTGAATAATTTTGCGTGGCATACAAGTATGCTGTTTACTTCATTAAGCGTTTTTAGTGAATCGATGTAATTTTAATTATTACATTAAGACCATTATTACCAAGCGAATTAAATGAATTATAACATAACAACACTTCGCAATTTTACATTTCTAAAATTTAAAATTTTTATAATTTGCATAGTGTTTGAATACTTTTGTTGTTCACTGTATATTTAAATAAATCTCTTAAACCTTAGATTTCTAGTTCAGATGATTTGTATTTAAAATTGCTTCTTTCTTCTTTATAAATACATTGAAATAAATTGGGGTATTTTAGTATATCTTTTTGACCGGAGCTATTAGTAGCTGTGATAACTGCTCATGACAGGTGAAATTTTCATTTACCATTGGTGCCAAAATTTACGCCTTTCATTTTAAAAACCTACAGCACCTATATGGCATACAAAGGTAAATAAATGAATGTGAAATTCACTAGGGCTGACTGAGAAATATAAACAAAGAACTTTAATGTCTAACCTAAGTAAATGTTTTCCTTTAAAGTTTTCCTAATAAAATTATTGTGGAAATTAATTACCAGTCTTAGCAATGCACAGTTCATACAAGTTTCAAGTTCAAGAGACATACAATCTCTCAATCCCCCACAATTTGTTCTTTTCGGAAAAGCCCTAAATAATTTTTAAAGAGCTTTCATACTTTAAAAACACAATCCTACACTTGAATTCCAAGAGCGAACTTAAAGTATCAAAGAATTCTGGAAAAACCAACTCCAAGAAAAGAATCATACTCTACAAAAGTACTACAGAGCAGATCCCAGAACAATTTTTCATGTTTGTGTATCTTGATACCTTCATTAGAAAATGTGCTTTACTGAGGAGAATATCGTCTTAGGACTTATTTCTTTATAGAGGAAAATGTAAAATGGGAGCGTGAGTAGGAAATTTCATAAAAATATAAAGGGAAACCCAATATTAACTTTGGTCTGGACGACGAATTGCCAGAGAAAATAAAATATTGCAATGAAAATTCTTCGAAAGACAAGGAAATTTTATAAATTTATTAAGAAAAGTACCTATACGAAGAAAGGAGAAAAAATGATAAAATATTTTAATTTTTTCTTCAAAGGTACTAAGTCCAGAATAGCCATCACCGAACATAATGACACAGAGTGTAGTGTTATCATCATTGTTTGTTATATGTTTTCCTTGGAAAATATAAACTATACTGTCTAGTGAAGAAGGGGTGGGTATAATGTAAGTGTCGGTCGCCACGTCACACGTGGTTTGCGAGCCCACAAACTCTATACTACTAAAAAAATCCATCTCCCCGCGCAGAACTGGGATTCTATTGAACTGGTGAATTTCACACCTCACTGGAGAAACATACCTGGACTTAGTGAGCAAATAACAACCGATTTTCACGTAAATCACAAACTAAAACAAACTCAAAATACTTGGCTTTCTTTTCCTCGTCCTGAGCTTCTCCCTTTATCTCTTTCGTAGCCCTCTTCCATGCAGTCCAGATCCCTAAAAAGGCTTCATTTTCCTCAACAATATCGTCTGAATTAGGTATAAATGACTGAAGAAATTCCAAACTGAACTTCGGCTTCGAAAGTCATATCGTTAACAGATCTTGAGATAATTTCCTGTATTATATCAAATAATTGGCTTTTTTTGTTATTAGAAGGTCTTAATGGTTCATCACTCGTGTTAAATGATGATGAAAGTAATTTAAGAACATTACCAGGTATTATATAATATTTTCCATTTTTAATGGAATGCATAATAAGTTAACAGCAGGTATACTTATTTGAAATACTATATTTTCCCTGTAAATGTTTCGCTTTTCACAGTATAACTTATCAAAATATTAACCACCAGGATATGAAGCTAAAAATTGGATAATACATATTTCCAGGGATATTAAATTACCTTTCCATAAAAATAGATTAATCTGAATTTTTTTAATTGTCGGTTTGCAACCCCGGGTTTCCGTTAATAAGTTCCTATGTCGGAAAAAATTCTGATAATTTTTAAATTAGTTTTACAATCCCAAACCGCAAATGTCTGCTAATAAGCTACATGCTAATTTTATTGAATTAATATTATAAAAATTAGAATTGCTCAATTATAATTAGTTTGAGAAAAAATAAAATAAACCTACTTTATATATTTCGTATAACATGAACTTTTCAAATCACTCAAAGCAAATGTTTGACAATTTCCTGTAAAATTTATAATGTTCTGCATTTAAACTGATCTACATTCACTGAAGTGCAGAATATTTAGAAAACCTACAATTTTCCAGGTGAATATACTTTATAAATCGATATTTGCTTTTTTTTGTACATTATACTTTTGCACGTTACGTGTAACAATTGCACCTGTAATGTAGATGCGATTAAATATTTGAGTTTATTTTGGTATGGATGAGAAATGAATATATACATATTGGATATCAAATTGAAGAGCAAACTTCGTAGAGTACAAACCTCTACTAGAGTCTTATAAAACTTTTAAGAAAGGGGGTTAGAGGGATAATTGAAAATTCGATAAGAAGAAGAAACTAAAATGTCAACCCATTATAAAAGCTTAAGTAATAGCAAAATTAGGTATATTGAGTTTAACGAAAGCACTCAAGAATGCTATACACCATATGACAATTGTTTTTATTTGCTCCAAGGAAGTAATTGAAGGTGCCTGTTTTATTTGAAAGCTTAGAGCTTGTATAATTAAAAGCAGTTGGAATTTTATCAATATATAATTAATTCGTGTGATATTCATATCTAAATATACCCAATTTTGCTCATTTTTTTAGTTCTGAGACCCCCTTTCACCACTTTTGGAATCGGATTGTTAAATGTCTCCTGTAGGACTATGATTCTGCAAAGTCTCATCAAAATCGGCGTCTTCGGGTTGGGAGACTTTCCTTGTAAGTGATGAGTGTAACATCTCCCATTCCTACTGCGCGACGCACGATGGTGGTTTCTAGGTTACGGCTTATAAAGTTATAAAGCATTTCGATTGCTCTAGTTCCGCAATTTCATCCTGTTTCTCCGTCCTTCGCCTCGATGCCTCCTCACCATTGCTTATGACTGTCTAACAGTATACCTACAGCGTAGTGTCTGTACGCTCAAAAATACTTCATCATATGCTGCTCAATACTTGAATTTGCTTAAATTTTGAACGCTAAGAGAATACTAAAACGAGGAGTGTCTGTTCAAAACTGGCTATTTAGATGATAAATTATTTTTCAGAATTTACAGAAAACCTATAAATAGGGAAATATTTTTTAAGTAAAAATACCTTAGGATTTGTGTAGTAAATAAAGAAAAGAGTCAATGCAACAAATTACTTTGTTTTTAGTATGCTTTATTAGGGAGTATTAGGACACCCAAATTTGTAAATAGACAGTTTTCAATTGGAAATCTAATAATAAGTATCCACTTATGATTTGCACTGACTGTAAAGGGCTAGGTTAGGAGACAGTCTAATAAAACACATTCGTTTATTAGCATTTTTTATTAAACTTGTATCTTAAAATTATTATTGTTCTTACAGAATATAACCCATAATAGACTAACAGCGAAATTTAAAAAAAATAGTCGAAAGCAAAACAAAGTGCAGTCTTCAAATTAGTTCGAAAAATGTCTTGTTTTGGTCTGGATGTTATAGCCATATATTTAAAGTTTTTTTTTTCTTTTTTTGTAATGAAAAGCTGGTTTTGATCACAACTAAGAATTACAGAACAATTTTTCATGGATAAATAGCCACTCTTGGTGCCTTCTGAAATCAGATATGGATAAGATTTAAACGATTTTAACCAGATAGAAGAAAAAATTATAACTTTTGGAAAATGAGCAGACGCTCCCCAAATATTAATATTAAAACTAACAGTAAGTCAAACTAATAATCAAAATGTAAGCAAATAAGAAAATAAATAATATATATATCTATGAGGTGATATATTAGAATTTTTGCTATTCTCTAATATAGGGCCTTTCCATTGCAGCTTCTGAAGTAGATTGCAGTTTCGTCACGTGTAATTAACTACGCAATTGCAGAAATTTTTCGAAAAAATCGATAATATTTACATAGATTTCCATATCACATGCGTAGAAATTACGGTCGACTACAGAAAATGCAATCTTGAAGATACCCTGTATTACAATACAGAAAAAGTCCGAATATACGACGTCATAAGTATATATTTTGTTTATTTGCTTACAGTTTGATTTTCAATTGCAGTGAATTTAATTTTAAGTGCGTACGGGTTGTTTGGATTAAACTTGATTGAGATTAAACCTTTTTAAATTTTAACCGATTCAAATTAGTTAAAATTGTTTTTGAGATATTTAATAGAATAGAGCAATGTAATTTTCAAGTAATGTAAGTAATACTGAACTACTCAGGTGTCAAAGTAATCCAAGTATGTCGATTAGGGCTTGCAACTATTCTCAGGGAATTAGGTATTTGAGTATTTAGAGTCGAGTACTCATTCCTTTTCAGTAGGGAGTACTCAAATATTCAAGGGTCCGAAATTTTTAGAATGCATGTTGGCACCATATCTTTTGTACTACAATTGATATTGAAGGTAGGTCATTTTAATTTTTAATAAGTTATTAATGTAATTGCAAAAACATTTAATTATTATGCTAAATACAGGTGCCCATTGTATAGAAATCTGCAAAGGGCTCTATTAAGCAGTGTACAAAATGGCACAACACAAACTTCGGTATTAAATAGTTTAGTTGAAATTTGTTTTCTGAAAAATATCACTCCTGGTTATTTGATTTTTCGTGGTTTCTAGAATAGCGTAAATCTAACTTATTTCCAAAACATATATGTAATTTACATATTCCAATACTGAGCTACATACTCCGTATTACTTGTGTTCGAATATTTATGTTTTTAATATAGAAAAAAAGTATTCTCAAACATGGAAAATTAATCTCAAGTCATTCATTATTTGAGTATCAGATCTCTTAAGTATTTGAGTACAAGCACCTGAGGGTTTGACGTTTCTTTACTCAAACTCGAGATTTTTTACTATTTAAGTACTTTATTACTTGAGTACTCGGATACTTGGGTATTAGAGTAGTAACAGTAGCCCTAATTTCGACCACTTCTCTTCACACATTAAAGCAGCTTAGTACGAAAGGCTATCATCCTACGTGTAATCGCTGAGCGTTCGTTTTCATCTCCACCTTCTTTTAATATAGGTAAAAATCTCTCCATTTTAACTCAGAATGACCACAAATGGAGTGTTTCATTTCAGCTCTCTATGGTCATAGATGGCCATCCATCTTCTTTAGCTCAATACGATCATAACTTCAGCTCTTAATGATCTAAATGAAACAATTTCATTTTGTTGTTAGGCGATCTACTTTAAAAAAAACAACAATTATTGACTTTTTGCAGTGGATTTTTATATATTTGATACATTCTATTCTATTCTGTAACTACCAGAAAATGAAGGAGACACGGACGCAGAACTTATACTGACGATAACGATTGCGGATAACTTAATATCTTAGCTCTTTTGTTCAATTTACTGTTTGCTTTCCTCCACTGCTGCTCCTTTTAGAAATTTCTTAGATCAGTGTGGAAATTTAAACAAAACCTTTATGTCCTTTTATTGCTCACAGAAGGCTTACAGGCTATTTTTCCGACTGGGGGATTTTGCATTTTGCATATATGGCAAACACAACCTCAGTAGAATATTATTGTTAATATATTTCGTTTATATCTGTGGTCAAAATGCAAAACAACTTGAGGTTTACCCTTGTTTCTTTTCAATTAGAACTTAAACAGTTATTCCTAGCTCCCATAGATACACTTATATGTATATGTACATATGCAGACCATTTCCTTTATCATATACAAGACCCATTTAAACTTTTTCTGGTTGGCTAATCCCAAGATGTCACTGGACCAAAATGAAGATAATTTATCAGGAAAAACGACAAAGGGAAGTATCGTCGTTATTATTCTGCAAAGCTATCAGATGTCATCCTTATACAGTAAAAACCACTTGACCCTGGCAGAGAATCCTACACAGAAATTCAAACAATGGGCTCAAGATATTTCTCGCTAATGTTAATCCAACAAGTAAGGACGACACTTGCCAGTTACACAACATTTCACTTATCAGTTTCTGTGCTAGATATTCGCCTGTTTATTTCTTGCTGGTAATTTTCATTCTTTTGTGCTGAGGACAAGGAATCCGATGAGCATTAAATCTGATTAAAGCAAGTCTTGCCAGAAGTGAAGGACAATGAGTAAACGATTTTCGTACAGAACTCTCTCAAAAGGTATTACTTGGTATTTCCATACAGCATACATGACTGGGATTAAGGAAGAAATCAAGGTGAAAATAGTCATTTAATGACATGAAAATTCGAGAGTTGAATATAGTAAACTATAGTAGGCAGGTAGGGGTCGCAATGAAATAGCACGATCGCAGGAAACATGTTGAGTGGAAACGCTAACATTCAGTCTTATATGCATTTGTAAGAAAACCACGTTGCATGCATATAAACTATTTCTTCTGAAAAATTCCCAATGTAGGTGCCCTGTGAACTGACGAAGTATCCACTTGAACGGGCGAAACACTTACAAGTCGAGAAAGTAACCGCAGCTCCACATAAGCCAACCGAGCCATAAATTAAGTCGAAGAAAAGTTATATGGTGTCATGACTGTAAAATATACATGCACTCGATGTATATCTTGGGTATAGGATACCGTATATAATCCTCTTTGAAGGGCAAAACCCTTCATTCATAATGTATGAGCAAGAGCTGCATAAGTTTAATTGAATTAATTCGCAGCTCTTGGTCTTCGGGTGTGAGTCTTATTTGAGGTGCTCTGGTGAATTAAGTTACGTGCTCTGATTTCAGGTGGCAGCTTAACAGGATCCTAGCACAAATATATTTGCGAACCTTTACTGCATTTCTGAGATAAGCAATTCCCACTCTTTACGAGATAAAAGTAATCAAATGTATAAATAAATAAAAATCACATTCAATGAGGTGTTAACCGATTTTACCCTGGTTCACCAAGAAACTTGGTCAACTTCGAGATGGGGTTAATGAATTGAATGGGGAAACTGAGGTATTTAGTTAATAGTTCACACACTGAATTTGGTAAGCTATACATATTTATCAACTATGAAGTGTTTTTGGGTCGATGGTGAGTACGCGTGTGGTATTTTAAGTTGTAAAGCGTACGTTACATGGGGTAAATGTTAATGATATAATTCCATATTCAATTAGTATTAGAAAATATTTTTATGGTGTTAGAACTTAAAACAAATGCAAAATAAAAAATTAAATGCAACTATTTCTAGTCTTAGTGGTATTTGTTCTCTTTAACAGAAATATATTCACATATATCCATGAAAGTACTTACCAATTTTTCTTAGTCAGTTCTTGGCATTTTTCGATTTATGGCTCTGCAGTTACTGACTGGTATGATGAATAAAACAAACTAGATCGTGTCGTATAAAATGTCGGATTTATGAAAAGTTTCTGTTGGATAGTTTTTGAACATTATTTTCGACAATAATCAAAATAGGGACTGTTACATCCACGGTACTCATCCAACGAGATTTTAATCAGAAAATAACCCTTTCGAAATCTTGGTTTTTAGATGCATTAAACTTTTTAAAGACCTCTATTTTAGAGGTTCTAACTCTGAACTTTTTCTAACGTAACAATGATTCCAAACTTATAAAAAGTAAAAAATTGCCAAAGAGTTATATGATGGATAGAAAACATGAAGAAGAATTTCTCAACTTAACTTTGGAAGTTTTGGTTGGAGTTTGAGATATGGAGATCCTTCATTGTCATGAAGGAGAATGGGCCCGTATCGCTTCAATAATACCTACAAGTTAATTTCTCTATCTTGGATAGTGTTCCAATGCATTAATGGTTCTCTCATCTTCTGATTGCAAGTAGGAATAATGAACACTCAACACTCCAGCATAGAACAACCATAACCTTTTGTCTGTTTAAGAATAATTTAGCTTCGTTTCGTTTCTTGTTCTGTTTTTCATCAAACGCGACAAATTTTTTTTTCAAGAAAGGATCACTTCTCTTTCTGAAAGCTAATGAGAAGTAAATTTTTAAATGAGTCTCAGCCTGCAATCATGGCAAGTGTTTGTGACAAGTTATTCGAGATGCTATAAGAATTTATTTATTCTGTAAATATTACAAGATCTTTGCGTAAAGTATTGTGAACACTCTTGTTTATGTTTTGTATTGCTGCTTACAGTATAAGTTACTGTAGATAATATTAACGCAGTTGGTGTAGAAATTATAGATTCTTCATTGAACTGATTTTATTGATATAAAAAAGTGGTGAAAGTGGTGTAAGTCACATTATTCAATTTTAGAAAAAATCTAAATGTAAACGTAATTTAAATCCTTTTAAATATATTTTTCCTACGGCAATGAAAATGGAATGAGACCATTTTAAAATAAACGGTCAATATTGGTAGTGTTGGTTTTTACAATGAAGATAAAGACCACGCTCGAATTAGGAGGACGCTTGTAATGAATTTAAAGATTCAGATTATTACCCGAAAGAAGGAGAAATTATAGGAAAACCTTCCTATGTATGAAAGAGACATTGCAGGCTCAGTGTGCTTGAAAGAAAACTTATCGGACATTTTCGTTTACTGGTAACTCAAAAGAAACTACAAGTGACAACCGAGTGGTTTTAATTCATAAATTCCATGATTAAAACTGAAAAATTTAGTTACTTCTCACCTTATTTCCGCTATGGGAAATATAGATTATAAGGTGGCTTTTATACGTACTCCAAAAAGTCCTAGCTCAAGTTCAAAAGGAAAATTTTGATCTATTTTTTGTTCTGTAAACAAAGTTTCATACTAAACCAGACTTCAACAATTTCATTCAGGAAAAAACTTCCCTCTTGACTAAATCCAACTTGTGTGCTTTGGAATCGTGGAAAGTTAAACTTTGTGTAAAAGACCAAGTTCAAGTTTCAAGTAAAATTTTGGAGGCTGAAAAAACTTTACTAAAAGGTATGGATGTCATGCATTTTTGGAAACCAACTCAGTTTAGAACATTCCTTCTATATGTCCTACCTATTGCACTCAAAGACGTTTTATCACCTGAACTGTATCTCCGTTTTATGCTCCTGCATACAATTCTCTGGAATATTGCACATTACTCTACTCACAATATTGGAAATGTACCCTATTTAAAAATTTGGCAGTATGAATGCAGTTCACATACATAAATATAAAATTATTTTTTCAGTTTTCAAAAAATTGCAGGAGATAAAATGGCAACTCCAGGTTATAAAAAGGGAGCTTGCATAAGAACACGAGGTGAGGATCAAATTTGAGGTTGAGGTCAAAGTCTGTTTCAAGAGTTTGAAAACAATTTCGCTGTTACCTTGAAGGAGAATTTTGAAGATTTTATTAAAGATTTTCGAGTATAGCTATATAGAATCTCTTGATGAATTCGAAAAACGACTGTCTACAGATAAAAACTGGAGAATTAAATTGGTTTATAGAGTAAAACTATTTATATTCAATGACTATTCCTGTATTCTTCTTTGACGATGAATTATTAAAAGAATTTCCATGGACAACAACAAAATGATGCCATTGCAGTTTAAAGAAAACAAGGAAGCGAGAGGACAGCTTTGCAAGGGTGCAATAATTCCGTATCAGATTTTCTTTAGTGAATTTTTTGCTGCTTATAAAAAGTAGGTTATGAAAAAGAATGTTTTTGAAATGTATATTTCTCTTTGGCATTTTTAGTTTTCTTGAATACTAAGCAAAAAATTATCAGTGGCTAACACGCAGGATCCAAGGATAAATGCGTACTAATAGGGATTTCACTGGAACTAAGCGGAATGAACAGGGCTAAGAGGTAAATGCAGGATCTATTTAAAAAAATTTCCTGTTGAAGGGCATGCGATTTTTTGAAGACAAACTGAACTGGTGCTTTTTTTTTTAATTCAGACCGGAGTTAAGTAACATCTGCACCAAATGGAAATGAGAAGGCGGGCGAGAACGCGAGGGTGCAACTTCTGATTTTTGCCCTCTCTCACGGGACGGGGTCTGACTGCAAATACTTGCCGGAGGGTATCACGGACTGGAAAAACTACCAAAATTATGAACTTTGGGGCAGCGGTTGCGAAAACAAGCCACCAAACTAAATGCCAACCCGATATCTAAAACCTCTTTAATTAAATAAGACATCGTTGAGCGTTGTCCATTCCTGTGGGGCACAGCTTCTTGAAAGGATCCCACCACAAAATCGCACACTCTAACGATGGTGAAACGCACGCGGTGCCTTCTTGAATTCCTAATTATGTATTTACTTTTTCGCTAAGAGGAAGGGTGCAATTATAGCTTTGATTTCTTTGTTTTGCAATTATTTACTATCTCGAGCATTTTTCCATTTTTCTAATTAGCAAATTATCGTGAGATTACTTTTATCATTAATATTGTCGAATGTTTTCTATCCATTATGCTTTTAAGTAAACAATATAAAATACTTTCATATATCCCACTCACCTTAAGCTTTTTAAAATGAAAAGAAAAGGTCACCTTAGGGACCTAGACATATAGGTACTCCAGGCGTATTCCCTTAATGAACATTTCGGGTTTAAAATATCTTGTAACCCAATTTTACACTATCTCTGCACATCAGTACGCTAGCAGCCCCAAAACTTAATTAATGCACATTATGCTTGTTCAGTGCTAGAGAGATGTCGACATTCCAAGGAACTTCTGCAGAAACAAAAGCGACAATGATACCTATCTGATGTAACCTTATTAGTACCT